>JABUQX010055788.1:0-2500 GCA_015478945.1 Trachelipus rathkii
TATATATATATATTTATATATATATTATATATTATATATATATATATATATATATAATATATATATATATATATATTATATTTATATAAATTATATATTATATATATATATATATATATATAATATATATATTATATATATATATTTAAGCTGGGTTGATTTGGGTGGGAATAACACAATACATGGTCAAATTGGTGCTCCTTGGCTTCCCTGTAGTGGGACAAAAAATCATTTTGCATTTACTCAATGTCTAGGGGCCCAACTTTAGTTTTTTTTAAAAGGGTTTTGACATCGTTTTTTTACTATTTTTAAGTTATGAATTTTTTATGCTTTGTTCTTCAAAATTTGGTTTTAATACTAATTGAGAGCTATTTCTGTCTCATTTCAGATCCAGACTATTCGACGTTTGAGATAAGTCCTGGTGGGTGCAGTGTTTATTACTATTATTGCAAAACGTATCATGGCATGTGCAACAAGGCATAAAGACAGGCATGCAATATTCGGTTATCCACAACCACTTGTCGAAAATCAGCTAACACTGGCTGAGGATGTTTTTAGAGCCTACAAGTTCCATCAAGTAGTCAACAAAGATGCCAGTGTTACTCATCTAGCAAAGTTAGTGGCAACATAAGTTAAATGCATATACAATAAAGCAAGCATTCCAACAATAGAATTTGAAAGTGTTATAGTGAAAGTGAAGAGACTAATAGTGAATGTCAATGATTTGATGAATATTCAAGAAATAAATATTCTTCTCTAACATATCAAGATAAAATAAAATCATTTTCTCGTCTCTTCGACATTAGCGCGCGCAAGTGTGTTCATAATGGTATAGTTGAACGTAATCAATGTCAATGTCCCAATGAAAGGAAATCCCTGTATTGGAATGGCATTTTGGAATGATCAAACACTTCAAGACGCAATCGATAATAGGAAGAGGTGGACAAGGAAAGAAACAGAGAAAAAACATGAAAACTTTCAAGGAAAACAGAAAAGGAAACGTTGAACATTTGAAAGTAAGATGAGACACAAAGATACGCAAAAATGTGTAAGTTCAGTTTGAATTATCAGGCAGTGAGAGTGATGTGCTAAGAAGAATCATTTTCCTTAGAATCAGAAAAAATGAAAGAATGTCATCCTCAAAATAGAAACCAGTATCCTGAGTTGTGTAAGCATTAGAGAGGACAAATGTGAGCAACAGAGATGCATGTCTCATAGTTAATGCTGCCTCAAGGACCTCGGACTTCTGTCACCAAAAACGTGTTGATTCAAGTAAGTTACAACGCCAAAGAAAATACTGGAGAGACAAACAGTCAGATGAATTTGCTGCCACACAGAGGTATGGTCTGCATTGGTTTCTGATGGTAATAAATAGATGATAGACAACTTGGTCGATACTTGGAGGTGTTGCGTAAGACAAATGTTAGAGAAGAAAAAATACCAAAAAAATTACGCCCACAGCGTGCTAGTGTCATTTCCAGATGCATGTTAACATCGATCACGTTAGTCCTAACTCAGGAAGATCTCGAGATCTATTTAATGAAATTCTGGGTATTATTGAACGAACAAGATCTACAGAGACTTTAAGAGCAGTGATTTGCGATGGAGCTCCTGTGAATACGGGTAACAAGAATGGAATAATCACACTGTGGAAGTTTACATCTAAAAGACCACTTCAATGGCTCATATGCATGTTGCATTTTAATGAACCTGCCACTCAGGAAAGTTATTTAGTGTTGTTTTGATGGGAAGACACTTGGCCCATCGTCCAACATGAAGGCCATAACCAAACTGCCTCTCATTTGATCCTCAGACCAAACCCATCATTTTCTACCAATTCCAGGCTCTGTAGTTTATGTTCCTGAAACAGTTACGAAAGATCTAAGTTCTGACCAGCTTTATTTACTAAAAATCTGTTTATTAATTCAGCAAAGGGTACAAAATGCAGATCATAATAATATGCGGTATTTGAAAACTACACAGCCGGGTGCCTTAAGCCATGCAAGGTGGCTAACTAAAGCCAACAGACTGCTTCGATTGTAAGTTTCAACAGAATCCGCATCTGATGATCTGAGGCGTTTGGTACGATTCGTACTGAACTTCTATGCCCCATATGGTTCATATCCGCTCGCATCCCTTCTGTCAAGATGGTGCAAAGAATTTTCACTTTATGGTATCACAGTATCAAAAACTTTCCCTGAGGATCAGAACATCATTTCTCCAGTGCTCCTAAACAACTCCTATTTTTTGTCATCCAGAAAAACATGTTGCTATTAGCCTGGTGTGCAGATGAACGGGAAAACAATCAAGAAGATGTTCGATGTCAACAAATCTTTCAAGCAAAAAGAAATTTCCTCCACCAATGTTGCAAGTTCGCTGCTTTGATAAAGGCAGCTAAACGTCAATCTCAACGCCACTTCTTCATGGAACTGATCAGACTGGGGGAGTCTCCTATCACCTCTCCCACCTCTCTTGATTGAATATTAAGTGATGATATTTT
>JABUQX010055788.1:7500-17500 GCA_015478945.1 Trachelipus rathkii
TAGGTACCGAAAAATTGGTTTGTGGACATGCTTGGTTGTGCGATACGAAATTTTGGTGTGATGTGCGGACTTGTGATGGAGTGGAACAGATAGAGCCAAATTGAGTGGATGTTCCGAATATATTGGAGGCCTCCGAGGATGTCTATTTTATCGTTTTTAAATCTGATGATGAAGGAGGTGTGGAATGTGACTTCATCGTAGTGGCTTTGTATTATTGTGGCGGTGTGGTGCGGGTTACGTCGTGTGGTCTCCTTTACCGAAAAAGTTTGTAGCTGTGTTAGTGTTTAACGTCAGATATTTATTGGAGTCTTCTTCTGATGGTTATCGTTTCGCCTGGAGACTGGAACATTTAACCATTAATTTGGTTTGTGATTACCCCACAATCATTATCACAAAACTGAATTTGTTATAAGAACCAGAAACCTTTTGTTATATCAAAAAAACTTTTGATTTTCTCAATCAAAATATACTAGTAATGACCTGTTTGAATTTTTTATTATGATCAAATAATTTATTCGGTTAACCAAAAACTTTTATTAGGAAACGAATTAGGAATCGGTAATTTGGCAATAGCAGTAAAAATTTGGTTATCATGATCAAATAATTTGCTTGGTTAACCAAAAATTTATTAGGAATCGAAGTGGGAATCGGGAATTTGGTAATATCAACTAAAATTTTAGTTATCAGATCACATATTTTGTTAGGTTAATCAATAATTTATTAGGAATCAAAGTGTGAATCGGGTATTTGATAATCCAAACTTTAGTACCAACTAAATGCTTGATTTTGGCAGATAGTACCAACTAAATTTCGCTCTCAAAAGAGAGTAGGAAAACCCGTTAAGGTTTTGGAACAGTAACAACTATCCATTTTTAGATATACAGTATATATAATATATATATATATAATATATATATATATATATATATATATATATTATATATAATATATATATTATATATATAATATATATCTATATAGTATATAAAATATATATATATATATGTGTATATATCTATATATATATATATTATTACGCGATATATATATATATATAATATATATATATATATATTATATATATATATATATATATATATATATATATATATATATATATATGTATATATATATATAAAGAAAACACAGAATATGTGATTTCTCTATTAATTATATTTTTAAAATTCTTTGATTTAAAAAATAAGGCACAAATTTCTAATATGCTTGCTTACGAAAAATATAAAAATCAAGTAATTTAAGAAATATGAGAGAACACTGCATCACTATCACTGATAAACAAAAAAATTCAACTGCTGATCATTGACGATAAATTATTACGAGGTAATTTAAAATCATGGGGCAGCCTCCCGAAAGCAACATGCATGTAACAAAAAAAATATAACAGCTACAGGAAAATTAATAAAATTTTATTACTCAGGAGACATTTTTATTCATGAAATTAAAAAGAAAAAAAATTAAGCTTTTGAAAAATTTAAAATTGTTAAAAATGTTGGAAAATCTGTATAATAATGATTCTTTTTGAGAAAAACGAAGGAGCTTCATCGCTCCGAGAGAACGTAAAGGTTGTCAAATGTCGATTTTTTTTAACTAAAAGATATCCCAAAGGTAAACCAGAAAGATGTAAAGAGTCGCTGTTTCTCGGCCTACCAGGGGACGACGGGGAGACTTCGTCCCCCCTCTGTCCCTCCGTCGGCTCGAACCCCCTAAAACGGAAATAAAAAGAAAAATTAACATTTTCTCTAGAGCATAATAAAAAACAATATTTGGAAACCCTTGCTCTCGTAGTACTAGTGCAGAAATGGAAGAGTTAAGAGAAGCATACACTGCAGCCCCTAAGATTATACTAATATAAAAAAGTGTTAATTAATAAATATTAGAAAAAATAATTTTTTTTTAAGTTTCATCGATGAAATTGCTTGCTGAAATCAAAAATGTTATTTATTTTCTTGTAGCTGTTATAGTTTTTTAGTCACATGCATGATGCTTTCGGGAGGCTGGCCAAAAGCATGTTTCAAATATGAGTTTTGGCGGGAAAATATATTGTATATGAGAGTCGACGCTGCAAAAAAAATGCATAAACATTACGATAATTGTTACATACTTCTTTATATCTTGCCAGATTTAACAAATTTCTGAAATAAAAGAATTTTTAGTTTTCTAATTAAATAAATTCATAAGAAATAGGCTGACGTAGCCCAGTTAAAATATAAAATCTCCCAAAAAGGTAGCTCGTAGCAATGCGCCACTTATAATCATCCAATGCGCCACGTTTGGCGCATGCGCCAAGGGTTTGGTCACCCCTGAACTAAAGTCTTGGTTTTGGCAGATAGTACTAACTAAATTCCGCTCTCAAAAGAGAGTAGGGAAATCCGTTAAGGTTTGGGGACAGTAACAGCTATCCAGTTTCCAGATGTACAATGACAGCCATATACCGCTTTGCCAACTTAGTACCAACAAAGATTGACGCTAGCTGAAAAGTTGCCGAGAGAACTCGATTAACTCCTTGTTCTCTTGTCAGATAGATTTCCCTATCCTAAGATATTCCGAAATGAAGTTTACAACGGTCGAGTTCTTAATATTTATAAACTATAACTAAACTACGTTTATAAAATATATTTAAAAGCAACAAACTAGCTTAAATAAATATTATTCGTACCTACTCAAGAATAAGGAGTAACTAAATAATTTCTTTATTTAAATTATAATTAAATATAATTAAATAAGTACAAAAATATTCTTAACCTTATAAAAAATATACTTTACAAAATTATATCACTTAAGAGAATTTAAAATTAATAAAATCAATCATTAAGAATAAATAAAGAATTAAGAATTAATAAGAATTAAAAATTAATTAATAACTAATAATTAACATTAGAATTAATAAATCATTAGGAGTATTTAAAATTAATAAAATAAATCAATGCTTTAAATCATATCAAATATAATTAATTATATGGCTTATTTATTTTTTAATGTCAAAAACGTACCCAAAAGTAAATAATCCTTAACAAAATAAATCGAGATTTCTACAGTCATGTACTCAAAAAGGTCAAAAACAGTGAATTAAGTACTAATAAATAATTTAATGAATAAATAATGATTTCATCTTAAATAATATTAAATAATAAACAAAAATAATAAAAAATAATAAAATAAACTTGATAAAAGCTCATAAATAATGAAGAAAAGCAAGGGCTATATTTATTTTAGTTATCCTTAAAATTCCTTTGAAGGCAGAAGAAAACCCCAAAAATAAAAAATTGTAACTTAGGTAAATTGAATAACGAAAAATTGGGTCTATAATAAATATTAGAACTTTAGTTTAACGTTGTTTTATAAAAGATTTATACACCAAAAAATAGGGAAAAATGAACAGCATTATATAAAAGTAACGATCATCGAAAATAATACCTAAAAGTACTTCTTTAAATCGTTTTTTGTACTATAAATGAGTATTTTATTTGAAAGCACGAAGGCAAAAATTTAAATAAAATTAAAGATAGATTAATCTATTTTATTTTATTTAAGATTTTATACTTAATTCATTTCTTTACATTATATATATATATATATATATATATATATATCATAATACCTCACTATATTATATAATATATATATATATATACTATATATCATATATATATATATATATATATATATTACTATATATATATATATATTTTATATATGTATGTATTATATATATATATTATATATATATATATATATATATATTTATATATATCTTATATATATTATATATCATATTATAGTTATATATATATATATATATATATTTATATATATATATATAATAATTATATTAATATATATATATATATATATATATATATATATATATATATATATATATATAATATATATAATATATAAAAAAATATAAAAAAAATATATATATAATAATATTATATTATATAATTATATATATATAGATATATATATTTATATATATTATATATATATATATATATATATATATATATGTATATATATATAATATATATATATATATATATATAATATATATATAATATATGATATACTATATATTATATATATATATATATTTAAATTATTATGTTTAAATATAATATATATATATAATTTAAATAATATAATTAAAATGTAAAATAAATATATTTACTAACCTTATTATTAATTAGGTAATAATTGACATTAAATTACCAATTTTAAAAATAATAATTTAAGAAGCAATTCGTGACTAAAAAATAAATAAAAAAAAAAAAAAAAATGAAAAAGGAAAAAATTCAAAAAAGTAAAATAAAATTAAAAATTGATTTATAAATAAAAAAAAATTAAAAAAAAAAATTCCCCAACCTGGTGTTAGATGAACTTTTCTCATTTTTGACTATATTTTTTTTGGCAAGTTGATAATGTCCTTTTCTTGAACAGATAACAATATTTTGAGGATATATATAAATAAAAAAAATATAAAAAATATATTTTTTAAAGAATATTAGTATAAATTATTCATAACTCAAGGCTAGTTAATCGATCCTTTTTTGATTTGCAGTATTTGATGGCAATTAAAATTTATTGGTTGCTATTTATGGAGTTAGAATGTAATGAAATGGAGTGCGTACTCGCCAAACAATAACTAACTAAATAACTAACTAACTAACTAAGTAACTAACTAACTAACTAACTAAGTAACTAACTAACTAACTAACTATATATTTATCTATACAAATATATATATATTATGAATGTATATAATCTATGTTGAAGAACCAAATATATTATATATATATAGATTTGTATATTTATACATATATATATATATATATTTTAATTATATATTTATTATTTATAATATTTAAATTTACATTATAATATATATAATATATATATATATATATATATATATATATAATACCTATTATATATTATATATATATATATAATATATATATATATATATATTATAATATATAGTATATATATATATATATATATATATATATAATATATATATATATAATATATATATAATTGAGGAGCTCGGCTTTCGAAATGATCACAAACGCAACTCGGTGAAGTATTTTCCCCACAGCGGCGAAAAGTTATTTAAAGTTTCCTTTTTCGTCTTCTCAACCGTGCACTCATATGGAAAAGGAAGAGGAAATCGGTCTCCAATAAAATGGCTTTTGAAAATAAAAATTAGAAGATTTAAATATAATACCTCAAAATATATTGGGTTACATACAAACTATTATTTTAATAAAAAATTTTTTTAATGAAAAAATATATATATAATATTGTTGTTGGGAATAATATATATATATATATATATATATATATATGTATATTATTAGATTTATAATATATATATATATAATATATATTTAAAATATACATAATATATTAATTTACATATTATTAATTTATAATATATATATTATAATATATATATATATATATATATATTAATATATTTAATAATAATATATATATATTATATATATATATATATATAATATATATAATATATTAATATAATATATTATTAAATATATTATATTATATAATATATATATATATATATATAATATATTAAATATATTATATATATATTATAATATATATATATATATATATTATATATTATATATATATATATATATATATATTATATTATATATATAAATATAATATATTATATATATAATTTCTATAGTAAAAATCTAGCAGAAAAAAAAAATTAAAATTTGCTATAAATTTTTTAAAAAAACGTGGTTTTTAATTCAGTTGGCCAAAAAAGTACAATAGTTAATGGGCAAATATTTTATAATTAACTTCTTCTATAAGCTGAAATAACAATTTCATATGTTTTCATATCTGGCACTAATGATTAAGCCTAATCCTATCTCGCCAATTCCAATTTTACCCTCTCTTTCCCTACCGTCATCATCGCATGTGTGTTGTGCATCCATCGTCATCACTAAACACATATGCTTTTTAGCATACTCTATGACATGATTACTTTTTAGGTAATCATATAGCAATTAATTGGGCATTAAACACACTACCATAAGCTCTGACGCCAAACACGAAAAAAGATTTGATCTTCCTTCCCCTGACTTTGTCGCGAGCCCCTATACAACCACGAGGTAACGGACGAGTAAGACTTATAATTAGAATTTTAATAATCTATTTGTTATATAATGTAGAAAGAGCGGATTTCCTGTCTTATTATTATTTTATTATTATTAATTTTATTAATTATTATTATATTATTATTATTATTTTATAATTATTTTATTATTATTATTATTATTATTATTATTATTATTATTATTATTGTTATTTATTGTTATTGTTATAGTTATTGTTATATTTATTGTTATTGTTATTGTTATTGTTATGATGTTATTTATTATTTTCTTTATTAATATTAATATTATTGATTATTAATTATTTATTATTATTATATATTATCTAATAATTTTATTGTTATTATTATTATATTAATTATTATTATTAATATCATTAATAACCTATATATATATATATATTATATAATTTATTATATAATAATATATCATGTATATAGTATATTAATAACTAAGTACTACCTAATATATATATATATATATATATATATATTAATATTATATTAATATATATATAATATTCCGAGATAATATATATATAAATATATTATACTAGTATTATATATATATAGATATAGTATATATATATATATATTATATAATATATATATATATATATATATATATATATATATATTATATATATATACACTATATTATATATAATATATCATACCCTGTATATATTATATATATATATATATATTATTATCTTATATCATATATATTATATAATATATATATATATATATTATATTATATAACATATTATATAATATATATATATATATAATATTATATATATTATATAATATATATATAACCTAATATAATATATAGTATATATATTATAAGCCAATTATATAACTTTATAGTATCAATATGATATATATATAATATAATATACATAAATTATATTTATATAAATAATAATAAAATATATAAAAATATATATATTATATATTATAAATATATAATACTAGTATAATATACATTATATGAACATATATTACCTCTATAATAATATATAGTATATATATATATAATATATGTATAATATATATATATATATATTATATATATATATATATAATATAATATATATATATATATATATTTATATGATATTATAATTTAGCCATTCATTATTTATTATATTTATATATATATCATATAATATTATATAATAATGTTACTAGATAATAGTAATAATAATATATATATATACTTATATATAATTAAATTATAATATATATATTATATATATATTATATATATAATATATTCGTATATATATTTATATATATATATATATATTATTATTAAAATAAAACCTTAAGTAATACATGGTCCTCAAAATAATTTAGTATTGAAAGGTTGGTAATAATTTTTATATCAAAATTAAAATTAGAAAATTACAAATAGTGCTATAAAAAGAACTTACTTTTTTTTATTTTTTTGTGCTTCAAATTGATTTATTTCCAATTCATTTTATTTAATTTTTTAGTTATATTTCAACGTAAATATTTGTATTTGTGATATATATTATATATCTATAATATAATTATATATATATATATATTATACATATATATAATATATATAATCTATATTATATATATATATATATAATATATAATATATATACCTATATATATATATATATAGATGGTCAGACTTTTTAATGCTCACAGTATGTAGCTAGAGAACGCACGGTCCTACACAGTTAAACAAAATTGATATATTTGGAAATTCAGCCCGAAAATTCTAAGATGGGTATTTAACTTTTTTTTTTTTTTCTTTTTTTTTTAACTAAGGAGTACCCTAGGGAAACCGCAAAGATGGCAGGAGTCGGGGTCCTCGGCCTTCCCGTGGACGACCGGGAGGATAATTCCCCCCGTCCGGGATGGCTCCGGAACCCCCGCTCTTTGGTCTTTGGTACGCTGTCACGCGGGAGTCCTCCGACCATCCCCTCTGGGGTATGAAACGTCCCCCCCTCTGTCCCCGTCGCTCGATTGCCCTAAACTTTGGTAGAATAATTTTTGTTTGTTTTTTTGAAAAATTTTTAAGTTTTTTTTAGGGGCTCGAGCCGACGGGGACAGAGGGGGGACGCTTCATACCCCCGAGGGGCATGTCGGAGGGAACACCCGCACACCCCAAAAGACCAAAGGCGGGGTTCGGAGATCATCCCCGGAGGGGGATTAGTCCCCCCGTGTCCACCGGAGGCCGCAGAGACCCCGACTCTGCCTTCTTGCGGTGTTACCCTAGGTATTCCTTTTGTTTTAAAAAAAAAAAAAAAAAAAAAAAAAAAAAAAAAAAAAAAAAAAATTAAATCCCCATCCTTAGAATTTTCGGCTGATCCAAATATTAAAATTATGTTTTAGTAGGACTATCCGTTCTCTGGCTACATAGTGAGCATTAAAAAAAAATCTGGACCAGCTAGTATAATAATATATATATATATATATATATAATATATATATATTATATTATATAATATAATATTATATTATATATATATATATTATATATATATAATTTTAAATATATAATATATTATATATATATAATATATAATATAATATTATATATTATATATACCTTATGATAGTATTATATATCATAATTATATACACACAAATACATAAATATTTACGTGAAATAAACTAATAAATTAAATAAAATGAATTTGGAAAATAAATCAATTTGAAGCACCAAAAAAAATAAAAAAGAGTAAATAGTTCTCTTTTTATGCAATCGAATTTAAATTTATAATTTAGCTATTGGAAAAATTATTACTAATTTTTACAACTAAATTATTTTGAGGACCATGTATTACTTAAGGTCGCTATATATATATAATATATTATATACGATTATATAATATAAATTATAATATATTTACTATATATATTTTATTATATATAGTATTATATATATATCATATATATATATATATAGTATATATATATATAACAATATAATATATATATATGATTCGACGTCGTCGAATGTGTCGCAGGTGAACAGAAGGAAGCAAAAAAACAGTGAGGCCAGAATGACAAGGCTGGAAAAAAAAGACCTGAAATTTTTATTTTGAAAAAGGAACATCTGGAAGTTAGAATTGGAATTATGGCTAAAATTATATTTTTCAGGAGAGAGATTGCTTTGGTTAAATTTAACGATATATACTAAAAGAAATTTTTTTTTTTTTTTTTATCATTCGGTTTTTAAAAAATGCAAACTTTATTTTACTTTAAATGCCTATTTCATTTAAATTTGGATCAAGAAGTGCTAAATTTATTAATTTCATGTCTTTTGGTAATTTTAAAATAAATAGAAAATGAGGATAATAAAGAAGAAATTGAATATTAAAATTGGCAGAGGTGAAGCTTGCATTTCTCAAAGCGTTCGATTTCATATGAAGTAAATTATCCAAATTTTCTTCTTTGGTGGCAAGGGGCTGAAAAACCCCTTCTACCATATTGTTCTGAATGTGGTAATTTTTAGTTATTTATCACCCACCAACACAACCTTGCAACCATGCTGAAATGGTGATATGTATAAAGTTATATATATATAATAATATATATATATATATATTATATATATATTATATATATATATATAATATTTATATAGATATATATATATATATAATATATATATTAGATACATATATATATATATAATACACACGTATATATATGATATATATATAATATAATATATATATATATATTATATATATAGTATATAATATATTATATAAATATATTATATATATATATATTATATATATATATATATATATATAT
>JABUQX010055788.1:25000-45000 GCA_015478945.1 Trachelipus rathkii
GCAACTGTGCATAGTTACTAATGTCTGTAGTTTCATCGAGTTGTATGGAAAACATCTTGGTTGGTGCCGTTTTAATTTCTTCGATCACTTGTTGCTTGACGTCTTCTGCCATATCAGAAATTCTTCGCTGAATAGTATCGTTCGATAAAGGCACATAATTTAATTTATTTGCAGCAGCCTCACCTATCATGCAACTTACAATATCTTTGCAACATGGAAGAATGAGGGTTTCAGCAATCGTATGCGGTTTTTTTTTTTTGCTTTAGCGATCTTAAGTGCTACTTTATATGATGCAAGAAGACCTGCATGAGATTGCTGATGTGACTGACCAGATTTATCAAGACGAGAATGTTTCACACCACCTTCCATTCGTTTAAAGAAGCTTGCATCTTTATCCTTTAAAGTTGTATGACAGCCATGTAGATGACGCTTTAGAAAGCTAGGTTTCATAGAACCTTCAGACAAGACCTTGTAGCATACGACACACTGTGGTTGTGTTATTATTATTATTATGATTATTATTATTATTATTATTAATTATTTATTATTATTATTATTATATTATTAATTATTATTATTATTATTATTATTATTATTATTATTATTATTATTATTATTATTGTTATTATTATTATTGTTATTATTATTATTGTTATTATTATTATTATTATTATTATTATTATTATTATTATTATTATTATTATTATTATTATTATTATTATTATTATTATTATTATTATTATTATTATTATTATTATTATTATTTATTATTAATTATTATTATTATACTTCACAAGTTAATCGTTTAATGATTTAATCATCTTTATTGACTTTAATCTTTAATCGTTTATACTTTATAGCTAATATGATCGGCGTACTTAGATCATATTTCTACTGACCTTACGTGCCCCTGAAAATTCCTTTTTCCGTACCCTGGGGTACGCGTACCCCAGTTTGAGAACCTCTGCCTTAGAAGCACGATGTTCTGAAGAGCTATGAGAAAACGAGTTTCGAGGCCCAATGGAAGATACTAGTTCTATCTATGCAAGAGTGAACCTCTGGAGAGTGTATAGGAACTAAGGATAGCATCGAACATTTGCGAGAAACATTTTTTAAAGTGCTCAAGGATCAAGAGTTTCTGGCCCAGAAGGAAGAAAATGCTGGTCCAACTGACAGGACGGAAGCCCTAATTGGAGACGGTAATATATATTATATATATATATAATAATATATATTATATTATATATATATATATTATTATATTATATATATTATTATATATATATTATATTAATTATTATATATATATTATATATATACATGATATATATATTTTATTATAATATATAGTATAGTATATATATATATTTATATAATAATATATATATTTATATATAATATATATATAATATATAATATATATATATTTTATATATATATATATATTTAATATATATATTATATTATATCTATATATCTATATATATATATATATATTTTAATATTATATATATATATTATTATATATTATATATATATATATATATATAATATATATATTATATATATATTAATTGATAAGAAATTGAATTAAGCACAGCAAAACACATAAAAAAAATTATCGGATCATAGACAATAAAAATTTGTTGCTTAGTTAATATATATAATAATGATCAAAATTATATATATATAATATATATAATTTATATATATATATAATATATATTATATATATATATATATATATAATTAATATATATATATATATATAATATATATATATATATATATTATGAAAGTCGTTTAATCTCAGCCTGCGTCTGAGAGAAACCTAATATATTCATCAACGAACTTTAAGCGCTATTGGAACATGCCCTTAAAATATGAAAGGATCACAGGCAAATTTTACATATACGTTTTTTAAAAGGCGGTTGGCTCCACATAAAAAAAAGCATTCAAGCAATTCATTCATGCATTCATTTCATTTATTACAATGTGAAGTTAATGAATGAATTGATGCTTGAATGTTTTTTTGAATATTTGTGTTTGTAGGTACACTCGTATCCATGAATAGCTGTATTTGCAAATAATGTAAGCTTTTTTGATTTTTCATCGAAATTGTTATTTTTTTTTTATACTTCACAATTAATGTAAAATAATTTTAGATTTTATATATTTAGAAATTAATTTTTGTAAACTGCATATATAATAGTTAGTTAACCGTGATCATGCCTGAAGCATTTTATATTTTTTTACTATTTTTGTTGTTATTATTATTATTATTATTATTATTATTATTATTAGTATTTTTAAGTGCGTTTATTAATTACTATTATTATTATTATTATTATTATTATTATTATTATTATTATTATTATTATTATTATTATTATTATTATCATTATCATTATAATTATAACTATAATTATAATTATAATTATAGTTATAATTAATAATTATATTATAATTATAATATAATTATATATTAAATTGTAATTATAATTTATAATTAATTATAATTATAATATTACAATTAACATTATCATTATATTTATATTATTCTCTTTATCATGATTCTCTTCATTATCAATTATTCATTAATCATTATATTATCATATTTATCATTATTATTATTATTATTATTATTATTTTATTATTATTTTTATTATTTTTTTATTTTTTTGTTATATAATTATTATTATTTATTATTTGTTATTGTTTATATTTTATATATTATTTATTATTTATTATTATTTTAATTTATTATTATTATAATTTATTATTTATTATTTATTTATTATTATTATTAATTATTATTACTTATAATTAATTATTATTATATTATTATTGTTTTTATTTTATTATTATTATATTATTATTATTATTATTATTATTAATTATTTATTATTATTATTATTAATTATTATTATTATATATTAATTATTATTTATTGTTTAACCCCCTTATATTATTAAATAACTTATTATGATTTATTATATAATTGTTATAATATGATTTATTTTTACTATTATTATTTGCTTTATTATTATTATTATTGTAATTATTATCTTTATTATTATTAGTAGTAGTAGTTAGTAGTAGTAGTAGTTTAGTATTAGTATTTTATTATTATTATTATTATTATATTATTATTTTATTATTTATTATTATTATTATTATTATTATTATATTATTATAATTATTATCATTATTATTTATTATTGTTATTATTATGAAATTATTATTATTAACTAAATCATTATGATTATTAGTATTTTATATTATAATAATAAAAATTATTCTTTTTAATTGTTA
Source organism: Trachelipus rathkii (assembly GCA_015478945.1). NCBI lineage: Eukaryota > Metazoa > Arthropoda > Malacostraca > Isopoda > Trachelipodidae > Trachelipus > Trachelipus rathkii. The sequence continues at coordinate 28,316 of JABUQX010055788.1, forward strand.
TTATTATTATTATTATTATTATTATTATTATTATTATTATTATTATTATTATTATTATTATTATTATTATTATTATTATTATTATTATTATTATTATTATTATTATTATTATTATTATTATTTTATTATTATTATTATTATTATTCTTATTATTATTATTATTATTATTATTATTATTATTATTATTATTATTATTATTATTCCGCACTTGATATAATATTGCACATTTGGGGCACTCAGACAAATTGCAGCTAATTATATAATTCCGTTTGATTTATTTTTAATTTTTGGTAATTGTTTTATTTCTTTTGCTATATTACTTTTTTTACACAATACCAATTTGCTAATAATCTTGATATTATAATCCCGTAATTGTAGCAAATTGCATTATCTTTATATTGTACTTGTTTGTTATTATTATTATTATTATTATTATTATTATTATTATTATTATTATTATTATTATTATTATTATTATTATTATTATTATTATTATTATTATTATTTATTATTATTATTTTATTATTTATTATTAAATTATTTTATTATTTTTCTTTTATTATTAGATGATTAATATAATTATTATTATATTATTATTATTTTATTATTTTATTATTATTCTTATTATTATTATTAATTATTATTATTAATTATTATTATTATTATTATTATTATTTTTATTATTTATTATTATTATTATTATTAATTATTAGTTTAGTAATATTAAAAATTATTCTTAATTATTTTATAGATTATTTTTATTATTATTATTATTATTATTATTATTATTATTATTAATTATTATTGTTGTTTATTATATATATATTATATATATATATATAATATATAATATTATCTATTATATATATATATATATATATATATATATTATATAAATTAAGACAGATGTCAGATCATTATACCTGTCTTGTAAAATTTAGATTCAATAGAACTCAAACACTTACCACCATAAAATACAAGCATGATGACAAAAATTACAGGAGTATTTTTTGTAATAAGATAAGTGGGGTACTTTTCATGTATAGAAAATGAGCAAAAAAAAATTGAATTACCTTTTAGAATGTAAACACGTGCTACAATGATTCCTTCTCCTAAAAAAACTAAAAATTTAAGACCAAAAAGGTTTAAAATCTGTGAACAACACCTGTATTTAATAAACTCTAAAGATTAATTATAAAGAAAGCATTATACCTTTTAAATTATATAATATTATACTAATAAATTTAGTGACGTATATGAAGATTGAAAAACTACATGGGGGCTTAGTTAACAATCCAGTTAAAAAACGTAAATCAAAAACAAACAAAATAAATGAAATAAAATAAAGGGAGAAATATAAAAGAACAAAATGAAATTGCCTATTAACTTAATAGGTTCCTTGTAAAAATTGATAAACAAACGGTTGTAAACATGTCTCCTAGTCAAACTGCATTTGAAATCCTCTTGGAACACTGCTGTTCACGCTTTTCCTTTCAAAATATTGCGGATTCAGAAGTTGAAAAGGCAATTGCCGACCTAAAAAATAAGAAATGCGATATTCTTACCATCCCCAAAAACATTTACAGGGCAATTGCCTACATAATTGCCTGCCCCTTAAAGATCTCTTTAACATCTCTCATCACACGGGAATTTTCCAAGAAATTTTAAAAGTGTCACGAATCACTTCCGCTTATAAAAAGGGCGATTAAAATGATCCTTAAAAATATAGACCGATCTCAATTACACATAAAATTAGGAAACTATTTGAAAACTAATTATTAATTAAATCGAATAGCTGAATATCTTAATTCAAATAATATTCTAATCGACTTTCAATTTTGCTTTAGGAAGAACAGGTCAACAACTGAAGCCCTTGTTTGTTTGACTGAAAAAATGTATGAAAATATTGAGCTTAAAAATTTATCTGCTCTTATTTTATTGGATCTTACCAAAGATTTTGATACAACAGATCATGATATTCTTCTAATTGAATGAATAAGATGGGAATTCAGGGAAATACACTACAATGGTTTAGAACATTTCTATTAGAAAGATCACAGTATTTTAAATTAGGTGAAACATTCTCGGAAACACTTCAAATAACTTGCGGTGTTCCACAAGGATCAATACTTGGCCCTTTATTATTTCTCCTATATACCAATGATATGTTTAATTCAAATAACTCTTTCACGATTTCTTTTGCTGATTGCCTATCAATTTTAATGTGACACAAATCCTCTCATGCTATCACAGAAAACGGCAAACGCTTTAAATGAGATTTCAACATGGATAGATTCTAGCAAACTTTCACTAAATTTACAAAAAAACTTCATATATTCTCATTGGCAATAAAGCTATAGCTGACATTTTCAAAATAAACATAAAAGGAGTTGATGTGCAAAGAGCCACAAATGCTAAAATACTTTCGATAACAGATGATGAAATATTGACATTTAAAGAACATATTAAACAGCTAGTGTGCAAACTAGCAAAATTCATGTATATACTAGTTAAATTAGCAAAATACATTCCTCTACTGTATATATAATAAAAAATATATATTATGCGCAAGTATACAGACTTTTAATCTATAGCCTCCCAGTCTACGGCATAGCTAACAAATCAGGTGGTCAATCGCTTATTACAATGCAAAAACGTTTTATCCAACTTCTAAGAGCTAATAGAAACTTTTATGACCATACAATACCTTCATTTAAAAAACGTAAAATATTGCTGTTTGAAAACCTATTAAAGTTATATCTTCTAAAAGGACAGCACAAGATCATCAATAACAAAGCATGTAACTTCCTAATATCTAACTTTAATAATAATCAGATTCGATGAGGTGTAGTTCTACGAAATAGCTAGTATATGAATACTCCTTTTTATTACTTAGAAAAAGCTAGACATGCAGTTAGTTATAAATGTGCTTAACTATATAATAATTTACCGCAAGAGTTTAAAATGGAATATCCATAAAGGTATTTACACCTAAGCTAAAAAAAAAATCTATATTACGAAGTATTTATTATTATTATTATTATTATTATTATTATTATTATTATTATTATTATTATTATTATTATTATTATTATATTATTATAGTTTATTACCATTATTATTATTATTATTATTATTATTATTATTATTATTATTATTATTATTATTATTATTATTATTATTATTATTATTATTATTATTATTATTATTATTATTATTAATATTATTATTTTTATTATTTTTAATATTATTATTATGATTATTATTTTATTATTATTATTATTATTATATTATTTGATAATTTATTATTATTATTTATTATATTATTATTATTATTATTATCATTATTACAGCCTTGGCTTGCTCCTAACGGAGCAAGACTTGTCCCTGAGCACGTGCTACGCACGCGCAGAGGGCTCGCTTCGCTCGCCCGAGGAAACCAAGCCGAAAAAACTCATGATGACAAAATTGTAGTGAAAACCGTTACGTTTTTCGTGCTGTTTATTTTTAATAGGATATAGATAAAAAAGAAAAAGTAAAAAATAATTTATTAATAACAACTTTTCATTAAGAATATAGGAAATCAAAATGTGGCCGGACCCCGTAATGGCGAAAGGATGGTAGTTTCAAAAAAATATGTTGCTCCACATCATTCAACAAATCGATACGAATTTGGAACGTTTTTTGCATGTTTAAATATATATTATAGATTATTATTATTTTATTATTATCATATATTATTATATTATTATTATTATTATTATTATTATTATTATTATTATTATTATTATTATTATTATTATTATTATTATTATTATTATTATTATTATTATTATATTATTATGTTATTTTATAATATTAATTATTCATTTTTCATTCCTATCAAAAGTATCTAAGGGATGTTTTTTTCATATTCTTATTATCATTAAATTATTAATAGACTATAATTTTATATTATAATTAGATTATCTTATTAAAAATTATTATATTCATTATTATTATTATAATTATATTATTATTATTATTATTATATTATTATTATTATTATATTTATTATTATTAAATTATTCTATTATTATTATATATTCTTTGTATCCATGACCTTTATTATTAATTTAATAATAAAAAACACAATTTTTATTTTTTTTTTTTTTTTATTTTTTTTCATTAATTTTAAATTTTTTAATTTTATTTAATTTTTTAAATTTTTATAATTTAATTTTTTAAAATTTTTATAAATTAAATATTTGTTATTATTATTTTTATTATTATTATTACTAGTGTGATTATTATATCATTATTATTATTATTATATTATTTTTATATTATTATTATTAAAAATTCCTATGTCAGCTTTTGTTTTTAATATGAAGTTTTACTTTTAACTTTTCTAATCCCTTCTAAATATTATTTTTCTGATAAGTTTCTATAGTTTCTTATTACTAGTCTAGAAAATAGTTTGCATAGAAAATAAGGAGGCATACTTTAAAACTTTAGTTTCTGACCGGTTTCGTCCGGTAAAACTTCGACATCTTCAGAGTTTCGAATCTAATGTTTACATGAATTATACTACAACATTTTAAAAAAAACATTTAGAAAATATATTTTAGATTTTTACATTTAATATAATATTTAATTTAAGTGACAATACGTTAGCAAACCACAACTATTCCAAACGAAAAGTTAAATGTTTTTTTGAGAACAAACATGATATCTATTAATTTTATGAAAAAAACAAACAAAAAAAACTGTTCGTTTTTGAACAGTTTTAGGGTGAAGAGAGATTTTTTTTTTTTAATTTCCACAAAACTGCCATAAAATCTTTAATTTCAAAATAGTTCCAATTATTTTATTTCAATCTTCCTAATGTTCGTAATAAAATTTTTATTTAGTATTTAATTAAAATCATTGTTTAATTTTTTTTTATTCTTTGAAAAGTACTTCAAAATTTTTGAAACAGAGAATAGGCAAACCATGCCGTTGACACCACCCTTACGTCGACCAAAACAGTTAATTTAAAACGTCAGTTTGTTTACACGTTTATATGTGAGAAATCCAAATTGAAGAAAAAAAATCTGTTCGTTTTTGAATTTTTTTATATCTCATGTAAGGAAAAAAATGAAATGCTAGAAAAACGCAAATAAACATTGGAATTTTTCAATTTTTAAGCAAGAAAAAAAATCTTTATTCTCATACTAAATATATAATATATATATATATAGAATTATATATATATTATATATAATATATATATATATATATATATATAATATATATAATATATATATATATATATATATATATTCTTATTATATATATATATATACTATATATATATATATATATATATACATAATATATATAATATTATAATATATATAATATATATATATATATATATATAATATTACTAATATATCATTATAATATATATATAAATATATATATATATATATATAATAGTACTTATATATATATATAATATATATAACTATATTATATATATATATTAATAATTATATATATATTACTATAATATATATATATATATATATATAATATATATATATAATAATATATATATATATAATAATAATATATATATTATATATATATATATATATATACTATATATATTATATATATATATATGGTGTTATATATATAATATATATATCAGTGATGGCGAATCCGGCAACTTTTGGATTCGAATCCGAATCCGAATCCGGGTGTAGAAATGTTCGAATCGAATCCGAATCCGAATCCATGTGTGTGGAAATGGAAAATCCGAAATCGAATCCGTGTGTGTGAAAATTCTCGAATCCGAATCCGAACGAATCCATGTAAAAAGCTTGAATCCGAATCCGAATCCGAATTCCGATTCGAAATCCGAATCCGGATCGAATCCTTCCAATGATTTATTTACAAAATTAGAAACAAACCAACCAGAGCATATACCAAGGGGGCAGGGGGCCACATGCCCCCTTAAAATCATGCAAATAAAAAAAAACCTTATATGTTTGCAAACGACGTTTTTAAGGGTTTATTATAAGAAAAACTGAAAAGATACATTCAAAAAAAAAAAAAAAAAAAAAAAAATAATCGAGGATAATGAATAGTAAATACTAATTATTAACGTATAAAAAAACCATATTTCTTCTAAAGAGTTATAATATGGCTTGAAGTCAACTAGCTGTTTGCTTTTATACAGCTACATTCTTCTGACATTATTCTCCGCTAGAACTCTCAGCATGTTGATAGCATTTTGCTGCTCCAAAGCAGATAAATCAGTCATGGAAGGCATACCCGTTGATATTCATCTGCAGACTGCACATCAAAAAAACCAATTGCAGCATAAAGAAAAATATTTCAGCAATTTTTGAAGACCACAATTTCTGCGTACCCATGATTTGACCTTTTTAAGAGGTATAGACCGCATGAGGAATTTCTGAAGGGACCTGATTAAATTGCGAATAGAAAGTGGTTGATGTTGAATTGAAAGAACATATTCAGACAGAAGAATACCGTCTGGACGTCTCCGATATTCAAAAATGAATTAATCAATTTGTGGCGAAATTATCGTAAAACAAAAAAAACTGTATTACGCGGATGCCCAAAAATTTGGTGTCATTCCTTATTAGCGATGGAAACTGTGATTTATCAGCAATGAAAACAATTATCTATAGGATTAGTTTCGACCTTGAAAAAAAAATGAACTGTTCGAGAAAATTTCTGGCTTGAAGTTCTTGAAAGAATGATGGCTAAACTTGCCAATAAACGATTGATTCGTTTTAGGAAAAAGAAGTTGATCCGAGTCTTATGCGTTGGTCATGGGTACGACGACTTCGCAACAATGGCGGGAAAAACATGGAATCAAAAGAAAAACTGAGGAAAAGAAATATAAAAAAGAATAATTTTCAACTGTGTAAGCCATAGCTTAATTTGGTCATTAATTACCTAAAAACATTATTTCGGAAATTCGAAATACTATGCCAACAATAAAAAGACACAAACTTTTCCAGACTCCACCTAAGAAGAAAATACATTCCCAACTTGCCAAAACTTTGTGAAACCCGTTGAACTCAAAAATATCATAGTAATGCTAGTTCCATACAAAATATGATAAAAATCGGTGAAGGGTTAGAAATCTTGTTTCCAAGGAACCAAACAATCAAACAAGAAAAACAGCTCTATTATTACGTTCGGCAACAAATCCAATTTCATTCATTACCTTCTTAATACGCCAAAAATTTTGCTTTAGATTGAAACCAGATGGCTTAAACCAATTATTCAAACCAAAAATTACTGACCTTGTGCAGTGCTCTGATTATGTCCAAAGAATTTTTAATTTGTCATATACCACTTCAAAATTGATGATCAAATAATGAATGATCTGCTTTTATCCGCCAAAGTTATTACTGCTGAGTTATTAGTAGAAATTGCACCACCTAGAAAAGTACAATCCCAACAACATAAAGCAAATTATCCTGCTGAAACTTCTGCTGAATATTGGAAGCGTTCTGTACTTGTGCCTTATCTTGACTCACTTTCATCCTCTTTAGAGACTAGATTTTCAGAAAAAAAACGTGCCAGCATTTCATCTTTTCATTTGCATCCGTTTCTTATGTTAAGCGTGAGAAAGCAAAACGCTTTTCAGAGTTTTATAATCTTGATACAACAAAATTCATACCGACTGACATGGTATATCATGTGGCTGGATAAAACAAAATGGAAAAACAAAAGTTGAAAACTTGAACTTTACTGAATCATTAAAGAAGCCCGACCTTTTTTCCAAATCAAAAAACTTGTCTATAATGCACTTGCGCTTTACCGTGTTCAACAGGTACCATGAAAGGCTTTCAGCACACTCAGAAGAGAAAAGACCTGGCTAAGAAAACACATAAAACAAGACAGGCTTAAGACTATGTAGGATGATTATTCATAGAATATTAGTAAATGAAAAAAATGAACAATTGAAAAAAAATGTAATTGCAAAATTCGCTGAAAATCCAAGGCGTCTAATGCCTAGTTCAAATTAATATTAGTTACCGCTCAAACTCAGTACTGCCAACTCCATAATAACTATTACTTTACCTAATCTCAAATAGGGTTCTTAATTTTTAAGTACAACTGCTGTAGAACTCGTTATTTAATTTATTTTCATAACCAAATAACTTTTTATCAGTGTGAACAAGGACATAAATCACTCAACCTTTGCAGCCCCTAAGTAAATCCTGCGTAACACACACACACACACACACACACACACAGATAATATATATATATATAATTTAATACTAATATATATATATATATATATATATATACTATAATATAATTAATATATATAAAATATATATATATATAGATAATTATATATATGTATATTATTATATATATATAATATATATATATAATTATAAACTAAATATAATATATATATATATATATATTTATATATATAGTAATAAATATATATATATATATATATAATAGTATATATAACCGTATATATAGATACTATATATATATATATATTATATATTATATATATATATATAATATATATATATATACTAATATACTATATATATATATATATATATAATATATATATATATATATTAATATATATATATATAATATATGCTTATCGGGCCTAAATATTCCTGCACATTCCACTTGGTCAGAAACCATACAAATACTTTCTGACCAATATACCTTCAGGATTAAAGGTATGTGTAATAATAAATAAATATATATATAATATACTACTATATATATATATTATATATATTATATATAATATATATATATATATATATGATAATCCATATATATATCATATCTCAAACTTACTCCTCCTAAATAAATCCTCCTACGGCCCAGCAACAACCAAAATATGACACATTTCTTTTCAAATATTTATGGGAAGATATAAATAAAATTTTTCCGATTTTAATTTTTATTACTGCCTGATATACATATTATTTTCATGTTAAAAATTCATAATATTATTAAGTATATATATTATTATATATATATATATATTATATATATATATAACTAATATATATATATATATATATAATATAATATATATATATATATATATAATATATTATATACTATAATTAGAATATATATATATAATATTATATATATATATATAATATAATCATGGCCAGCTTCGATTATCCGTCAAATGTATCTTAAAAACTATTAATGCTACAGTAAAACGGAATACATTGCTGAAATGCTGGTCCAAAGTTTGCCCTGGATGTTAAAAAAAAAAAAAAAAAAAAAAAAAAAAAAAAAAAAAAAAAAATTATATCTCAAAAACTACAATAGCTACAGCGATAAGGAATACATTTTTGAAGAAAACTGGTAAAATTTATTATTATATATAGTAATATATATATATATATATTATATATATATATATATATATATATATATATACATATATATATATATATAATAATAATATAATATATATATACTATATAGTATATATATATATATCTCATATATATATATATATATATATATATATATATAGGTTCCAAGCAACCTTCTATTGATTTAAATAAGTACAGAGTTTCAAAGCAGTGATGTCGAAGTAGGTGACTTAAAAACTGGTTCGTGATGCCTTCTTTTTTGGAGTTGGATCTTGGACTAGTCGGTAGAGCCTACTGACATTGTCGTAATGGCGACGCTTTGTCGATCGTTCGAGTCTCGCGAGTGAAATTTTTTTCGTCTATTATGCAAAATATTCTCTTAACAATAGCATGTTGTTCGCGCATGTCTGTCGAATCCTTGACATTGGTCAGTGCTCTGTAACCCATGACGCCACCCCTGAAGAACTGCCGTGTAGCCCCAGTAAGTTCCAACCACCCTCGTGATTTAAATAAGTTATCGAGTCTCAAAAGAGTGATATCGGAAGCAGAGATTTGAAAAACTTCCGAAAGCCTTTACTTATTTAGAGGAGCCGGATCGACTAGTGCAAGCCTATCTGTACCTTGATCTACGGCGACGCTGTTGTCGATGGTTCGAGGTCCTGCGCGAGTGAAATTTTCGTCTTCTTAATGCAAATTGTGCAAACAAGTAGGTCCTGTTGCGCATGCCGGCGTTCCTTGACTTTGGTCGGTTGCTCCTGTAACCCATGAGCACCCCCTGAAGAATGCCATGTATCCCAGAAAGGTTCCAACCACCTTTCGTAAAATTTAAATAAGTAGGCGGATTTCAAAGCAGATATCGAATCAGTAGATTTGAAAACTCCGAAGATGCCTTTTCTTTTTGGGGAGCGATCAGACTAGTATTAGGAGCCTCCTGGAACATTGTCTAACGGCGACCTGTGTCGTTTGTTCGAGTTCTGCACGAGTGAAATTTATTTGCGTCTTATTATTGCCTAAGTTTGCGCAAACAGACTTTTCTGCGCTTCTCTGCGTTCCTGACTTGCGTAGGTTGCTCCTGTAAACCCATGAGGCACCCTGGAAGAATGCCGTCCCCAGAAAGGTTCCAACCACCCTTCTGTGAATTTAAATAAGTATGGAGTTTCAAAGCAGTGATATCAAAGCAGGAGATTTGAAAACTTCAAAGATGACTTATTTTTTGGGCAGGCGAATTGGACTAGTGGTAGAGCCTCATGTACATTGTCTAACGGCGACGCTTGCTTGTCGGCGGATCAGCCTTTGCGCGAGTGAAATGTTATTCGTCTTGTTATTGCCAAAAAAATTTGTGGCCAACAAGCATGTTGTGCGCATGTCGCCGATCCTTGACTTTGGTCGGTTGCTCCTGTAACCAGGAGACCACCCCAGAGGAATGCGTGTACCTCAGTAGGGGTTCCAATCACCCTTCTTTGGATTTAAATAAGTATCGAGCTTTCAAGCAATATATCGAAGCGGAGTTGAAAAAACGTCCGAGATGCCCTTCTTTTTGGAAGGGATCGACTAGTGTTAGAGCCTAATGTACATTGTCTAACGGCGACTGTTGTCGATGGTTCGAGTCCTGCGCGAGTGAAATTTTTTTCGTCTATCTATTGCAAATTTGTCTCAAACCAAACAGTGTGCCATGTTTGACGTTGCTTGTTGCTATTGTAACCCAGAAGCCCCCAGAAAATTCATGTAACCCCAGCAGGGGTTTGAAGCCCCATTCTGTGAATTTATGGACACTCTATCAAAAAAATCCGATTTAATAAAATCTATTGAAAGAAGACGTTCTTTGATGAATAACTTTTGCATCTTTTATTTTATTAAAAAAAAATACAAAACAAAAAAAACTTTTGTTGGTGGGGTGTAAGAATTTTAGATTTTTGACTTCTTCCACAAAAATGTCAATAAAATCTAGAATTTTCAATATTTCAATGCCTAGCACTAAAACACCAAACGATTTAGCGTTCCTTAATGAAGATAAGTTTACACAACTATACCATATAATTCATTGTATTATAAAAAAAAAAAAAATTTATAGACAATCTAGAGAGTCTATGAAAACTATTTTTCTTAAATTGTTGAATGTAACAGGTCAAGTATTCTGACACCACCTTACATTCAACGAGTAGAATGAAAAACATCAACCTGTTATATGACATATTAAGGTTTTTACCAAACTTTCATGGCATAAACTTTTTCGTTCACTTACTTTTTTTTTGTCAGAATATGTTTCAAAAACTGAAATGTAAGAAAAACGCGAAAAAACTTTGAAATTTTATTTCCTTTCTTTTTTAGGAGCAGGGGACATAATAAATATATATATTATATATATATAATAATATATATAATATAGTATGATATATATATACTATAATATATAAAATGATATATATATATAAATATATTTATAATTCATAGATTATATATATATATATAATATATATATATATAACTATATATATATATAATAGTATAACTATATATAGTATATATATATATAATAATATATTTGGAATACACGAATATTGATTATTATTATATAAATATATATTATTATATATTATATATATAATATAGATTATATATATATATATATATATATATAAAAATATATAAATATATATATATATATAATATATATAATATATATATAATAATAAAATATATAATATAATATATATATATATATAATATTTATATTTATATTTATAATATATATAAATATATATATATATATATATAATATATATATATACTTATAATATAATATATATATATATATATATATATATATATATATATATATATAAATATAATATAATACTATTATAATATATATATATATATATATGTATATATATATATATAATATATATATATATATATATATATATAATATATATATATATATTATATTATACTATATATATATATACTATAATATATATATATATATATATATATATATATATAATTCCCACCACCAAAGTAAAATACTAATTTACTTACACTTGCTCGGCTCCGAATCCGCTCTGGCTCAGCTCGGCTCAGTCTTCCAGCTCCGGTTTATGCACATTGAAAATTGGTGAGCCCACTGCTTTTGGTAATATATTTCACCAAAAAATAATTTCTGAAAAAAATTATACCAATGCTCCTGCTCCGGCTCCATCTCGACTAAGATTCTGCACTATTGAAAATTGATCAGCACTTCGTTTGCGCAATAAAATTTTTCATTCTAAAAAAATATTCCTAAAAAAATTTATTGCCAAGCATCCGACTGGATTCTTGCCTGCATGCGGCTCCGGCTCCGGCTCCGCCCCGCTCCGACTAAGGTTTCTGCACTAGTTGTAAATTGTCAACACTTCTTTGGTAATATATTTTTTACCTAAAAAAATATATAAAAAAAAAATTTATATCCAGCATCCGGCTCGGCTCGGCTCGCTCCGGCTCCGACTAAGATTTCTGCACTATTGTAAATTGTCCAGCACTTCTTTCGTAATAATATTTTCACCTAAAAAAAAATATTTTTGAAGAAATTTATATCCAGCATCCGGCTCCGCTCGGCTCGGCTCCGCTCCGACTAAGGTTTCTGCCCTATTTGTAAAATTGTTCAGGCCTTCTTTGGTAATATATTTTTCACATGAAATATGTTTGAAAAAAAAAATTATATATATATTTTTTGTGCTTGTAGTTCTTGTAGTATTTTTTAAACTCTAACAAGCAAACACAAAAACACAGTAACTTATACCACAAACAAAGAAAAACCTTTCTTCCTGCATCTTACAAGATACCCTTTCACAATCCAACCATGTGTGGTAACCAAATCGCATGTCCCCGAGTCTGACTGTACGTCAAACGTATAATTGGTACACGGGAACTAATAGATGACAGATAGTGCATTACCAGCACCGCATTTTAAGAACCTTAGTAAAAATATATGAACATTTATCACGAACATACTAACAAATACAAACTTTACCTGATATCACAGTCATTCAAAATTTTGCACTCCTCATGCGAAGCTCAAAACTAAAATAGCTGAAGCTTACTACATAAAACATTTAACCAACATTAACATAAAAGTTTCAACGTATTTCACTTAAATTAAAATATATGAAATGTAAAAGTCTAAATCTAATTTGTAATTTAAATTTTTAAATCTTGTATTAAATTCATTCAAATGTTAGAATCGAAACTCTGTAAGATGTCCGAAGTTTTACGACGAAACCGGGTCAAACCTAATAAATTTAAATAGGCCTCATTATTTTCTATGCAAACATTTCCTAGACTAGTATTACATAAAATTAAATGAAAATCATAAAAAAAAATATTTAGAGAGATAATAATTAATTATTATTACTTTTATTTATTATTATTATTATTTTGTATTAATTATTATTATTTATATTATTATATTATTATTATTATTTTATTTTATATTATTATTATTATTATATTATTATTGATATATTATTATTATTATGATTATTATTATTAATTATTATTATTATTATTCATTATATATATTATTATATTATAATTATTATTATTATATTATTATTATATTATTATTTATATTATTATTTTTATTATTATTATTATTTATTAATTATCAATTATTATTATTATTATTATTAATTTATTATTATATTAATATTTTATTATTTATTTTTTTACTATTATTCATTATTATTATTATTATATATTATTATTAAATATTTATACTTAATAATAATAATAAATTATATTATTATTATTATTATTATTATTATTATTTTATTATTATATATTATTTTATTATTATTATTATTTATTATTATTATTATTATATATTATTAATAATTATTATATTATTGTATTATTATTATTATTATTATTATTATTATTTATTATTTTATATATTATTATTATTATATTTATAATTATTATTAATATTATTATCATTTAATTTATTATTATTATATTATTATTATTATTATTATTATTATTATTATTATTTTTTATTAATATTATTATTATTATTATTATTATTGTTATTATATAATTATTATTTATTATATTATTATTTATACTATTTTTGTCAGAATTATATATTAGTATTAAATTATTATTATTATTATCTATTATTATAATAATTATACTAATTATTATTATTATTATATTATTATTATTATTATTATTATTATATTATTATTATGTATATTATTATTATGATTATTATATTATTTTATTATTATATTATTATTATTATTAGATTTTTATTATATTATTATTATATTTTATTATTATTATTATATTATTATTATTTAATTATTATTATATTTATTATTATTATTATTATTATTATTATTATTATTATTATTATTATTATTATTATTATTATTATTATTATTATTATTATTATTATTATTATTATTATTATTATTGATTATTATTATTATTATTAATTATTATTATTATTATTATTATTATTATTATTATTTATGCTGTTGATAATACTGTCAATATTTTAGTTATTTTTATCACTTGTGTTATTGTTATTACTAAAAAGTTAATGATGTTATTGTTGCTATTATTGTTGCGATGATTTTAATGTTATCGCTGACTGTTACAATTGTCTTCCATGATGTTTTGATTTAGCAAGCTGAATCTATGTAACAAACTGTATCTGTGATGTAGCACTGCACCAGACAAAAAGCACGTTTTGTTCATAAAAAAATTCACTAATTATGACCCCAACCTGAAATTAATTATGATAACCTACTTTACGATATGGAGGTGATTGAAATTGATGCATTTAATGGTACCGAATGTCGGAAATTTGAAAAAATGCTGGCAGTAAACATAAGGAGTGTGAGAAAGATCTTTAATGAATTTATTTGTCTCTTAAGAATTTTGGACCTTGATATTTCATTATTAATTTTTGACAGAAAACGTGGCCACCGATTGACTCAACGTGGCCTCTTTACTATACCCTAAACTACTGTTCCTATTCATATGTTATAGACATAATTACGATGTGTATTTCATATAACTGATAAAAATAATTCGCGAATAACTATGCGAATACTGGGTATATGTTTAACAATGCGTTTGGGTCTTTAGCCATTGAATTGACTGTGGACAGGGTTTCATATTTGATTGCTGGAATTTACAGAAGAATTGGAAGTCTTGTTGATTTTAACGAATTAATCTACTTCTTGATAAGTTAAACCTTTGCAATACAATTTTACTCTGCGGACACTTCAATGTGGACTTGCTTGCTGACAATAAATATCTGCCGCTAGTGGATTCAAACTATATTTCTCTCCAAAAATCTTCATCAGCTTATTTCAGTTCCCACTCGTTCTGTAGCAGCGTCTAGAACATTACTGGATCACATATGGGCTAATGTACCTTATAATTTGGATTATAATCTGGATTATTCCAAAGCATTCGACACAATTGACACAAATACACTTTTTGTCAAATTAGAAAGATATGGGTATTAGGGGTGTGTTGTCTTGCACTTCATTAAGTCTTACTTCAATAACAGGAGACAATATGTTCAAGTGAATGGTCTGCAATAGGATCTTAGAGTGGTGGAGGCATGGGTGCCCCAGGGATCGTGCCAGGACCTTTATTTTTCATAATATATATTAATGATCTGGTGAGAGCTATTTACAATGTAAAACTGCTATTATATGCAGATGACACAGTTATACAATTTTCGGCCAGAGATTTGGATTATATTCAGAATAGTTATGCAATGACGCGAGGCTGCAAAAAAATTTGCAGATGGACCTGCGCTATAAATTGTCTTGTAATTTTGTAAAAACGAAAGGTATGATCTTCTCACTCTTTCCTAAAGTAAGAGCTAACCTTTATTAAATGGTAGCTGGAAATAGATATTGGTAATAATCCTTATCAATATTGAGGCACAATTTTACCAAGAGAATTTGAAATTTGAAGTGAAAGTATAGTATCAACTTAACTGTGTGAGAAAATTAATAGAAACACATGGTCCTGTCTATTTGCACTCTGAAATTTAGTTTCATGTCAAGGTTTTTGACTACTCTTTACTATTTTTTATATTTATTCATTCCTGAATCTACATTTGTTGGCTTGGGGTTGAATCAAATGATACAATGCTTTGAGACCAATCTATTGTTGCACAGATAAACTGGTGAGAAATCATTAGCTTCCAAAGAATTGTTCATACCGCTGAAAATGTTGCTAAGAGCAAAGGTATCATGCCTCTTCTTCATTTGT
>JABUQX010055788.1:47500-52500 GCA_015478945.1 Trachelipus rathkii
ATTGTGTTTTTGTATTATTAAAAATACAATCGAATCTGAATAAATGACATTTGAGTGGTATTGGCTAAGGAATAAAATTCGAGAGTAAGCAATCACTATAGCCATTAATCTTGCCGTAAAAATTGAATCATGATGGGGAAGGGTAGATGAAAGGTTGCGGTCAGGAAAGACAGAAGACTCACCCACACTGTCTCCTGTTTTAAAGCCATCAGTATATACTGGAGTAAATCCATCGGGGAATGCACAATGTGACAAGAATGATGCCTTTAACAAGGAAGTGGGGTAGCTAGATTTGGAAAGAGAGGTCAGAACAAGACAGATGGTGGGAACAGGAAAGAGTTAAGGTGTGTAACCTTCATCAAGAGAGAACGATAGCACCTTTTCAAATGGATACTGAGGAAGTTAAGGAGACTGCAAACTATGTTTGCAAATGGCCAGTACGGAGGATTCTGAGATATCTCTTGCAGACTCGAACTTCAAGGCTTACCCGGGGGGACGATAGGAAGGCTCCAGTTAAGATATGGATTGCCTCGTTTTGGATGGGATCTAACGGGTGTAGTAGGGTTAGGGAGACCTGACCATATACTACACAGAAATACTTCAACTTCGATAGGATTAGGGCTATGAGAAGACGCAAAAGGGACTTTCGAGTCAGCACCGCCAAGATTTTGAGGTGAGACGAAGTAATAGGTCAAGCACGCGATGACAAGTCGTTTCCAGGAATTTAATGTGCAGAGTGTTTGTAAGGTGGTCATCTAGAATAGTGGTCTCCAAAGTGGGGTACGCAAATTGATATTTGGGGGTACGTCAAAGAAGTATGCTCACGATCACTATTATTATATAATTATAATTATATATATATATTTATATATATAATATATATATATATATATATATATGCATACATAAACATTCTTTTATATATATTGTATATAAATACATATCTAGTATATATATATATATAGTATTATATATATTATTATATATATATTATATATATATATATATATATTTATATTATATATATATATATATATACTATATATATATATAGGCTACATATATATATTATATATAGATATATATATTATATATATATATACTATATATAATATATATATATAATATATATATATATAGTCTATTATATATATTATACATATATATAATATATATATATTATATATATATATATATATATATATATATATATATATATATATGTATATATATATATATATATAATACAAAAAGATTTATATATAATATATACATATATAATAGTATATATAGTATATATATATATTATATATATATATATATATATATGATATATATATGCCTTTCAACATAATCATCCTATTGCACATAAAAATTTTAGTTACCTATCCCTTGCCAATGATCAACTCGACAGAAAGATTCTTGAGAGTCTCTACATTTTTGACTTAAAACCCGAATTAAATAAGGATTTGTCTTCTATTCTCCTCTTCACTCATTAATTTATATATATTTCAACCAAGTTAATGTTTATGTTTTGTTTTCCTACTCTAACAAAATTTTTCGTAACATTTAGTTTTGCATTTCGCCATCTCTATAAATGGAACCTAATCGATTTTAGGTACTTTTTTTCGTGGGATTTAATTTTAAAATTTGCATATGTTTTTCAAACCTGGAATTTACAGTTTTATATTAGCTCATTTTATTTACTTTTTTGGTGTTATAAATCTAATTATTGTTTATCTCAATTGATAGTGGCTGAATGATGAGAAACGTTATATACCAAATCGTCATTATAATAAATGTTGCCAAAAATATATTCTTCATTTCTATATTCATATATAATATATATATATATAATATGATTATATATATAGTATATAGTATATATATATATATGATATATATAGTATATATATATAATATATATATAATATATATATATATATAATAATAATAATAATATAATAATAATAATAATTAATTATATGATAATGAATAATAATAATAATAATAATAATAATAATATAATGATAATATAAAATAATAATAATAAATAATAATTATAATAATGTATAATAATTATAATAGACATTTTTATTAATGAAATAATAATAATAATAATAATAATAATAATAATAAATAATAATAATAATAATGAATAAAATAATAATAAATAATAATAATAGAATAATAATTATAATAATAATAATAATATTATAATAATATAATAATAATAATAATATATAATGAATATATGAATAATAATAATAATAATATAATATGAATAATAATAATAAATAATAATATAATATATAAGTATAATAATAATGAATAATAGATAATAATAAAATAATAAGTAATAAAATAAATAATAATGAATAATAATAAATAATAAAAACCAGAATATAATAATAATAATAATAATAATAATAATAATAATAATAATAATAATAATAATAATAATAATAATAATAATAATAATAATAATAATAATAATAATAATAATATAATAATAATAATTAAAATAATTAGATAATAATAATAATAATAATAATAATAGATAATAATAATAATAATAATAATAATAATAATAATAATAATAATAATAATAATAATAATAATAACATATTCTCATTTTAATTCCATAACTCTCTTTTCGAACATTCTCAGAACAAAGTCTTAGTTTCTTAAGAATTTTCTTTAATCAAATCATTACTGATCTTCATAAATTTTCTATCAAATTTAATTTCATAGACTTTTCAACATTAAACAAAAAACTTTTGTTGTTTCACTCATGATACTAACGTCTTTATGCTTTTGATTGTTCAGATTGGTTATCTAAATTTTATTCTTACGATAGCAGATTCCATATACAGTATATTCCCACATAATCGGTGCTTTTCCCATATTGCATTTAACCTTCAATTTCACTGGTCTGTTGTTTCTAGTTAACCTCCCAATGTGTTCAATCCAACCCATCAATATATCTTCCATTAGAATACCACTAGTTCATTTTTGTTCTTTACCTTTTCAAGTATATTCGTTATTATTTTGCAGTTTTTTTCAGAATGCTGTTTCGTTAATCAAATTTGATAAACACATTTTCATTTCAACATCTCAAAACATAAGTAATGCTTGTTTATCCATGATACCTTAGATTTTATGAAATCTTTCACTATTGTTCTGAATATGATTGTATATCAATAGTTATCTTTGGTTTTATGGTTTCTTCTTTCACATATTATATTATTACTTTTTTCCTTAGTTCTTTCGCTTCTCAAATGACTTCCAGGAAGAGCACATACTGTTCGCAATTGCTTCATTTTACTTATTTTTTTATGGCCTCATTTTTTTTTCATTAAATTATGGAATATAAATTTTGGCCATCAATTTTTTCAAAGTTTTCTGCTGCTTTGACACAATGTTTTTATTAGTAATACTTTTCAGTTTATGTTTCATAAAGGTAGCCACCTGTACATTGTAGTCTTAGCAGTTTGCTCCGGCCTAGGTTAAAATTTGCCTCAATATATCTCTGAATTGTTAATTAGTTTTATATTTTACTTGGTTTCAGCTTTTCTTCCCAGGCTCCTACACAAACATACACAAACACACGAACACCTACACAAACACACACACACACCTACACAAACCACACACACACACACATATATATATATATATATATATATATATATATATATATATATATATATATATATATATATATATAATATATATTATATATATATATATATATATATATATATATAATATATATTTATATATATATATAGTTTATCCCATTCTTTATACGTTCAATTTTCTTCTTAAAAGCTAAGTGGAAGCAACCTTTCATAACTTTTATTTCAACATACATTATTTCAAGTAATTTCGCTTCGCTTACCTCAGACTCCGTATCCAAGTTAAGGAGGCAATAAAATTTTTTCAATTTCTTGCTCCAAAAATCGTCTGCTTTAATTTCTTCTCACGCTCATCATATTTTCCTCTATATCGTTTCAATGTAAGTTTCAAGCTTGCTCACGATCTTAAGTGAAATGAAAATACAGTAATAATAATAATAATAATAATAATTAATAATAATAATAATAATAAATAATAATAATAATAATAATAATAATAAATAATAATGAATAATAATGAATAAATAATAATAATGAATAATTAATAATAATAATATAATAAAAATAATAATAATAATAATAATAATAATAATAATAATAATAATAAAAAAAAATAATAAAAATAAAATAATAATAATAATAATAATAATAATAATAATAATAATAATAATAATAATAATAATAAAAATAATAATAATAATAATAATAATAATAATAATAATAATAATAATAATAATAGTAATAAATATTATTATTATTATTAATATTATTATTAATATTATTATTAATATTATTATTAATATTATTATTATTATTAATATTATTATTATTATTGATGTATTATTATTATTATTATTATTATTTTTGTCAAATAAGAAGATAAAGAATTCGATCATTATTATTTTAATTATTATTATTATTATTGATTATTCTTATTATTATAATTATAATTATTTATTATTTATATTATTATTATTATTATTATTATTATTATTATTATTATTATTATTATTATTATTATTATTATTATTATTATTATTATTATTATTATTATTATTATTATTATATTATTATTATTATTATTATTATTTTATTATTATTATTTATTATTATTATTATTTATTATTCATTACTATTATTATTCAATAATCCCACTATCGTAATAAAGCAATGCTATAGCCAATAATTTAAATTTCAACTTATTAAGTAACTTCACTAATTCATCTAAAAAGTTTCTTAAAAAAAACAAAAACAGAAAATCCTTCATCTTCGCCAGTAAAAAAATCATATCCATTCCTCGGAAAGGGTTTCCCTTAAGTTCGAACAACTCTAAAGAAGGAGGCTTACAGCCTTCCAGGA
>JABUQX010055789.1:0-10000 GCA_015478945.1 Trachelipus rathkii
AATGTAACAATAATCAAAAAAGAGCTGAGTATGCTTTTCATTATAATCAATTTTTTTAACATTTTTTAAATTATAACCAAATTGTAAGAAACAATGAAAAGTGGTAAAATATTTTAACAATAATGCCGCTCCTAACAGATTTTTGTGAAATCACAGCATAGACTCTAAAAAAAAGTAATGAAGAATAAATTAAGTCTTTATGAAAAAAGTTACAGCCTCTCACAAAATTTGGAGCGCTGCGAAGGGCTACCGCATTGCCGAGTGAGCGAGTCTTCGATGGTTTGTAGACCAAGATATGCCAAGTGTGCGTGCCAGATCGGTTTAGGACGCATCCCAATTCAGGTTACGAATAAGATTTGTTAAGTATACATAGTAACTTAACAAACATATAACTTATAGTAGGGTTACGCGCCCAGGATTCACGGTGAGCTGCCGAGAGATAGAGAACACCGTGCGCCTGGATCGGGTGTCTCATTCTATTATAGTATTAGTGAGAGTGAGCACTCTCGAGCCACTTTCGTCAAGGAGTGTAAGATGCGTCGTTATTATCTGCGCGGCTAGTCAGGTTTATATAGGATACGATCGGTGGTATATCCTATATGTCGTGTGAGAGACGCTATATATCTATTTGATGAACTCGCACGTTGAAGCTGAGAGAGTGCGTGCGTGCGAGAGAGCCCGTTCCAGTTTTTTAAATAAGAAAACCGTATGGAAAATGCCAAACTTTGAAGAGTGCTGTAACTTTTTTTCCTAAAGAGATTTTCGTTTTAATAATTTTTTTTAATTCTTCATTACTATTTTTTTTAGAGTCTAGGCCGATTTTCATAAAAATCTGTTTAAGAGGCCCTTTATTGTAAATAATTACCATAAAAATAAAACTTCAAATAATTTATATAAATCATTTTTGTACATCAAATGTTCATAGTTTCAATACAGTATTCAACTATTTATATTAATCAGACTGAAAAGAACTCCACAATTACCCATTTAAAAAAGGATTGGTAGGTATATTATGGAATGTTTGACACCATAGAGTGGCCTATATTTGACAAAGTCAAATTGTTTTCTTTAGTTGGTTATTAAGGTAAAACTGGTATGTTGTAACTATGACTAGCTTTATTAAAATCTCTTAGTGTGGTTAGCAGTTTACCTTAGTTATAGAGTCTTTTGCTTGGGTTGGTAGAGTAGTCAAGCCTAGAGTATCGAGGTATGAGATATTGGGAGGCAAGTCAGTGGGTAACTCTATATTGCGCATCTAGGAGATAGTTATCGATATTCACTTTAGAGCTCACCAGTACATCTGGTGCTCTACTTTAACGATATATCTATGACTGAAGTCTAAGGTGTAGGGGCCATAGACATGAGCAATGCGAGCGCACCTTATAAGGTCTCAACGTAATTGAGCAGCGGACAAGGTCTATAACAAATCATGCTAACCTAAAGCAATAAAATCTACTCCAACCAGAGACCATTAGCCTCCAGTACTTCATAGTTTATTATTGTAACTGCATTTCTCCCATTTTGATAATTGACCCGGAATGTAAAATGTCTTAAAAATGTTAAATCACTTAAGATACAGTTAAAAATAAAAGCACTATGAATACTATCTTTAAAACTAAAATGTTTGTTTTACAAATGATATTTCGCGTGACGTCACGAATCTGAAAAAATCAAAAAAATCAAATAAATCAAAAATTGATTTTTTTCTAAAAAAAATCAAAAAAATCACCAACCCTGCTCAAAAGTGAGGGAATACTTAAGAGCTGGGATTTAAAAACAGAAAATATTCATGTTATCCTAACAGATAATGCACCAAACATTACAAAAGTAATGAGAGCGACAGGTGTTATTAAATGAGACTTGTTTTGGTTATGATTTACAGTTCTTTTAATACATGATGCTATATTTTCTCAAAAATCGATTAAAGATTTAATTTACTTTATGTAGGAAAAATTGTAGGTCATTTTAGTAGATCACCAATTGCTACAACTAAGTTAACTAAAATTCAAAAATCTCAAAATTTGCCAATATACAAGCTTATCCAAAATGTGGAAACAAGATGGAATTCACCAGATTATATGCTGCAAAGGATCATAGAGTAAAAAATTGCAATTTCTATATATTCTTCAAATTCGGAAAACAATCTAGATATCTTAAATGGAAATCACTGGAAGCTAATGGAGAATATAATTAAGATTGCGATACCTCGTTTACCATTTGAAGAATTAACTTAAAGAGCGAGTGGACATTATGATGATGATGTAAAGATTTATCTTTGTAATACCGTGCAGTTTAAATGCATTGCAAAAATATGTTAGACAAAACTTGGCAAGGATAGTGGTGTAAATAACTATGATATATATATTAGCGATGGAATCTTTTAATTCTGTTACCTGAACGTTTTGATACCATTAAAAAGAAGAAACTTTATGTACTTGCTACCTTTGCAACAGTTATAAACCTAAAAAAGAAAGTAGAAAACTTTTATCACTTAAAGGGAATAAAATAAAATTTATGCACATAAAGAAGAAAAGTAAAACTTTTCACCTAAAAGATAAAGAAAATATTAAAGTAAGGCTTTTTACACCTAAATGATGTACAGAATGATCAGATGGCTCAGTACAGAACTTTATATGTTGGAGAGAGTGCGAGAGAGAGTGGAGCACGAGCAGCGAGCACGATTGATCCTTGAGCGCGATAAGATCAACAAGGGTAGTTCTCGCCAGAGAGAGTGAATATTGATTCAACATTGCGCAGTAGGTTAGTAAAATCGTCAGAAGAAAATGCAAGAATTCCAAGATACAATCAAACAATGGAACTGATCAAAGGATGAAAAAAGTTAAAAATGCAAACATAGAAGCAGCAGTGAGAGAAAAAACATGAATTAGAAAATACTAATTCAAACTTACTCTTGTAAATTTATTTTGCAGCACCACTTGTGGAACGAGAATCGGATGCTGCGTAACGCCAATGTTTACAGGTGATAAGAGGGAAGAAGAGAGCGTGCTTTATCCTGATTTCTCTATATTTGAATTAGCTAGAAATATCCTCTGCTACCACCTTCAAGTGTATATAGCTTTGAGAGAGAAATTAGTTGTGAGGGACAGTCCAAGCAGGAAATATTTATACAAGTAAAAGGAATCGTCTTTCTCCAATCTAGCTGATCAGCTCCTGTTTAAGTTCATCATAATTTCAAGGCATTTGATTTTAAATACTTAGAGAATGGTTACTAACATAGTTTGTGCATAAGCTATTAACTTTCCTCACACTGACTTTGTGTTTAACAATATAATTTAATTTTCTCAAAAAATTCTATTGTGTTACTCTATACAGTATCGATATCAGCTGTACTTTACTTTATAAGTTTATATATAATAATATATATAGTTGATATCTATAGGAGGGATATATACTATAGTAATTATAAGTATATATATATATATATAGTATATATATATATAATATATATAAGAGTTATATGATATATATATAATATATATATATTATAGATATATAATATATATAATATATATATATATATAGAATTCAAAAATTGGTTAAATATTATCGCCAATATATAATTTAGTAAGATTAAGGATATCATATCATAATTTTTTACGTCATTCGCTCAACGAACTGCCATTTTGTTGAAAAGTTTTTTTACCAATTTCATTTACCTATTTCTTGTATTGCATTTTTAAAACTAGATTTATCAAAAGTATTTTTTGTTAGAGGTATTGTCATTTTGGATTTCAAACCCTTTTAAGTTGTTTATCAAAATAAGTTAGTCAATTTAGTAAATGGTGCCATATAGGCCTATTCATATTATCATTATATGAATGAGTTATTATATACGCTCTACAATATTAGTTATTAGTTTGACTTAATATTATTATCACTACAACAAAAAAGAGGCAGAAATACAGGTTAAAATTTTTTTTGAATAACTTTTCCTAAAAGACCAGTTCTTCTAAAGGCGAATGAAATTCAAAAATGTCTTTCATTATTACTTTGTCTCCGACTTTTTCGAATTTATGTTTGTGAATTATGATTTGAAAATAAGGTTTCTCCACAGATAGAGAGCGGAGACTAGATGGTCTCCGGCACGGAGATCCAGATTCTTGCGACACATAGGCCGTCGGAACTCCGGCAAAGCCGGAGCGGAGAGACCGGAGATCCGGGTATATATATATATACACAGTATAAATATATATAATATATATTATATACCTATTAACGGATATAATATATAATATAGTATAATATATTATATATATATATAATAATATATAATAATATATATATATAAATAAACTATATATATAATGCACCTATATATATTATATATAGGCCCTTCCGTGATAAATGGCCAAAGGTAAAGGAGTGATAACAAAAAATATTTTGTACGATTTTGGTAATTTATTAAATTTTATCCAGTTTAATAATATTGTATTTTTTTTATTTAAGTGGATCAAGATTCTCTATGAGACACAGGAGGCGAGGAAGATATTATCTCGAAAAGTATGACACTGACAGACTTACTGGAAAACCAAATACATATTTGGAAATCGAAGCACAAAGCTAATTACAGTTTTGTACAAAAAAATCGAAGAAAGTACGACACTTACAGAAAAAACAAATTACAATATTTGGGAATCAAAGCGTATAAAGCTTATTATATAAGTCGTTTCGTCCCCCCCCCCTCTGTCCCCCATCGCTATGCGCCTACTCAATATATATATATTATATAGTATATATTATATATATATATATATATATATATATAAATATATATATATAGTATATTATATAGTATATATAAGGTTTTCGGGGTAATAGCACAAGGTAACTGTTATGATTATTAATTCTGTAGATAGTCTCTATATTATATTGTTTTGTAAACGCTAGTGCCACGTAAATTAGCACTCTTGTATCAGTAATAATAGGAACTGAAATTATATTCACGATGCTACCTTAAGAAAATTAATTAATAACTAAACACGGACACACTCACGGTAGATTCTATATATATCTTTAATAACAAACAAAGAGAAAGAAAAAGTAATCTGAGCTTGACTATGAGGACGCGGACAGAAGCTAATTTTTGGCTCAATTATGCACGATGCATGTGTAGGATATCTCGTTTCAGCGAGAGCGAGTAGCAAAGAGAGAGAGAGACTACGCAGAAAGCGTGCGCCATCAAAATTCACATGACCATATATATATATATATTATATAATATATATATATATATATATATATATATATATATATATCATATATATATATATATATATATATATAAGTATAATATATATATATATAGCGTCTGGATTAGCCGTCATATATATCTTAAAAACTATTAATGCTACGTAAAACGGAATACATTGCTGAATGCTGGTCCAATGCTGGTCCAGAAAATTGTAAAAAAAAAAAAAAAATTATATCTCAAAACTACAATAGCTACAAAGCGAAAAGGAAAATTTTTGGAATCCTCGTAAAATTTTGGTTAGGAAAATGTAAAAAAAAATAAAAAAATAAAAAAATTATTGTTAAATAATTTAGTAATATGATTAGAAGGCCCTATTTAGAGACCTTTTTATTGGTTCTCGTTAAAATAAAGACTCTATTAAATTTTTTTTTCTTTTTTTACTAAAGAATACCAAGGGGGTATATCCGCCCTCGATGGCAGGCAGTCGGGGTCTGCTCGGCTCCGGGAACTAACGGGGGTAGGATTCATTTTCCCCCCGCCTCCGGCGGAAGGGTCTTCCAGAACCGACCCGCTGTCTTTGTTGGTATTTGGGTGTCGCGGGGGTTTCCTCCGACCCTCCCCTACTGGGTATGGAAAACATCCCCCCTATGTTCCCCGTCGCTCGAGCCCCCCTATTGTGCCGTATAAAGCAAAAAAAATTTATTTTTTTTACATTTTCCTATGTGAAATTTTACGAGGATTCAAATGTAATCCTTTTCGCTGTAGCTATTGTAGTTTTTGAGAATAGGTAATTTTTTTTTTTTTTTTTTCTTTTTTACATTTTCTGAACCAAAATTTTACAAGGTATTCCGTTTTACTGGAGCATTAATAGTTTTTAAGATAAATATTGACGGCTAATCCAGACGCTGGCCATATATATATATATTATATATATATTATATAGTATAGATATATAATATAGTATAGTATATAGATATCACTATGTATTATATATATATATATATATATATATATATATTAGTGATGGCAGGTAACATCCGCATCCGCATCCGCGGAGCATCCGAACACATAAAAAAAGATCTGTATCCGTACTTCTTCAGCGGAGTATTTTTACTGGTTGAGATTTTTGAATCAAAGAATTTAGCAATAAGAATAATACACTAGAATGAATCTGAAAATGAAAAATGAAAGATGCAGTTGAAGCACAATGTCAAAACGGCTTGATATTCCATATCTTCTGGAATAGTGACACTTCATTAATGGAAAAAAATTGTTATTGCTCAGAAGAACCCCTCCGTTGCTTTGTACGCCAGTTCGTATACCAAAGTTAACATTCTTACTAATGTGAAAAATGACATCATATCACACTGAATTAAGCTATGAAAACCATTTCACCTACACGCCAAATCAAAAAAAATCAGTGTTCTGTGTACAAACTTCAAAATCCGATTGTAATACATTAATCTCAACTCCTAAGGAAACATTTTGAAAACCATCTTCAAATGAAAATGATGACGGTTTAAAAAGAATGAAGATGTAATGAAACTAAAACTAGAAAAACGCTTTGTTCTGTGGAAATTAATGACCTCATACTATTGCAACTTTACTTAGATCCCCCGTTAAAAAGCAAGTTTTTTTTGTAACATAATATTAGAACAAGTTAAACCGTCACTTTATCGTTGCACTTGAAAACTTCAATCCGAACAGTCTATTAAAAGAAAAAAAAAACGAAACTCTACAGAACCAACAACAGATTCACTGGAAGAATCTCTACAGTCCAGTAGTGATGAAGAAAACACACGCATTACCAAAAGATGTAGTGCAAACGATTGAAAACTATCACCAGGAAAAAACTTGATACAAATGATGATCCTATCAGTTTGTGGACAAAGTTAAGCAAAATGTTTATCCATGCTTTAGTAAACTTTGAAAGAAAATACTTGGCCTGTCCCCACAACTATTGTTCCAAGTGAGAGAGTATTTTAGCAATGCTGAGCTAATATATGATGATAAGAGAAACTGACTCTCAGAATAGAAAAGGCAGAAAAATTGATGTTCCTCAAGTATAGCCTTCCTATATTTGAATTTCAATACTAGTGCAAAAGGTATACAATCCATTGTAAAATCTCTTTCATTAAGGTCGGAGGTTGGGGAAGAGGTAGGTGTGGTGTAATTTGAGTTTGATCCCCGTCCCGCACGACCCCGGTACTATCAATTATATTAATAGTTTGTGGCTAAAACTCGAAATAATATATATATATATAGTATATATATATATATATATATATATATATATATATATATATATATATATTATATTATATATATATATCAAACAGTCCGCATCCGCGGATGTTAAAATCAAAAATCCGCATCCGCCGGATAGCGAAAAAAAAATGGCATCTGCTGCATCACTAATATATATAATATATATAATTATATATATATTATTAATATATATTATTATATATATATATATATATATATATATATATATATATATATATATATATATTATATTTAAATATATTTTTATATAAATAATATTTTCTGTTATACCATATATATATATATATATATATATATATATATATATATAATATATATATATATAAATATATATATATATATATATATATATATATATTATATATAATATATATATAATTAGTGTTATTTATATATATATATATATATATATATATATATATATATTGCTATTATATGATCCTAACAATTAATTTAAGTGGTTACGAACAGGATCAAAAAGTTTTAAATATTAAAAAATTTAAATTTTTAATAAAAAGAAGGCGCTAAAAACGTTTGGCAGCTGCCAAGAAAAAGAGTATTGTCGTAAAATTTGTGGAACATAATTTTATTTTTAAAAAAAGACAAAAACGTTAAGAAAAAAATATTATTAAAAAAAAGAAATTCAATTATTTATTAATTATTATTATTATTATTATTATTATTATTCTTCATTAATTAGTTCCAAGTAAATCTCATCTGCAAATCGCTTTAGATCAGTGGTCACTCCAAAAGTGGGTACGTCGACCCCGGGGGTACGCAGAGTGATACTTAGGGGTACGCCAAAGAAGCAGCCTCACGATCACTTGCGAGTGTAAGATCGTGTATAAAGAGTTTTGTAGAAAAAAATAATATATATATATATATATATAGTATAAAGATAATATATATATATATATATATTAAATATATATAATATATATATATATATGTATATTATATAAGTATATTATATTATATATATAACTAGCGAGCAAAATTTGATGCATCACCCGTAAATATAAATTAAACTCTTTCATATTGGGAAATGTAGGGCTAGGGTTTTGGTTTATTTGGTTCATACCTAACTCGGTAGTGTTGCACAGGGTTATAAATGTGTAAACCGTATGTAACGACAGTATGTAAGGAATTAAATGGCATAATAAAGAAAACAAAATAAAAATTATGATGATTTTATTAATCAACAACAATGTTCTACAAATTACAATGTGAAATGCTGCATAAAGGTGTCTAATAATGGGTTGTACCCTCTCTGGCCCTTCAACTCCTCCAGCGATTTCGGCATTGGATGAAATTAATCTTGGAGAATGGTATCATGTGGGATGTTTGTCAAGCGTTTGCAAGCTCCCTGAGTGTGGACGGAGCATGTATCACGGGCCTCGAACACGCCTTACCCAAACAAAGTCCCAATCATCGTTCAATGGGATTCGTAATCCGGCTCCTCGCAGAAATGGCCCCGAGTCTGATCCCTACCCGTTATAGGCACAGTTGGATGACCTGTGCAATGTGCCGTGTGGCGTTGTCATGGAGTAACAAAAAATGGACGCGAATGAAGGACCCGAAAGGCACTATATACTCTTGAAGGATGTCTTCCGCATACCTTTTAGCCGCTAGCGTTACTCTGCTCACGATATGCAATGCCGTGTGAGCACCCAAACAAATTCCTGCCCACAATATCACAGTCATACTCCAAAAGGAATCCTGGGAGGATATTAACACAGCAGAAAAGTGCTCACCCACATGTATCCAAATTCGCCGACGTCTATCTGGCCCATGTAGTGTGAACCTCGACTCATCTGTGAGTATCCAATCTCCATACGCTTATGAAAAATGAAATCACAACCCGATGCTCCTTGACCAGGAGAGGGCCGATGGCAGACCTTGTAATACTTACTCCACGTTCATTCTGTCGCTTCTCATTGTACGCTCGGAAATGGGCACATGTCTGACCTCACGGAGCCTGTGTTGTAGCTGTACGCTTGTTTGGAAACGATCACGAAGCACTGCCAGACGGAGGAATCTGTCATCTCTCTCGGACGTCGCCCTCGGGCGACCCTGACCATGCCGTCTACGGCTGCTGCCAGTCTCCCTGAACCGACGAAGGATTCAACTGATCGTCGATTGGTTTACCCCAAGTTGCTGAGTCACCTGTCTCTGAGAGTGGCCTACTTCCGACAGTGTGGATAACTCCTATGGCACGTTCCTCTTCTCTGACGATGTCTTTCCATTGTGACAGTCTTTGTCAAGCTACGACTTACAGCATGGTGTCTGTTTCGTTAGTTGGTTGGTGTCTTGCCATCCTGTTCTCCTATGAACGTACTTTCGGGATTTCGTAATTTGGTTGATTGTGTCTTTATTATGCCATTTAGTTCCATAACACGGTGTGTTACATACGATATACAACTCCGAAGTTAGGTTATGACCGCAAATAAAACCCAAAACCCTAGCTCTAACATTTCTAAAATGAAAGAGTTTAGCATT
>JABUQX010055789.1:15000-17515 GCA_015478945.1 Trachelipus rathkii
ATATATATATATATATATATATAGGGCGCAGGAGAGTAGGGTAGGTCATAGGTAGCTCCTAAATTCAATATTTTTAGGTTTTAATAATTAAATTAAATTATACTAAATTATTAAAATTTTATATAAAAGTTAAAAAAAGAAGCTATTTTGCATCATAAATTAAAAGAAAAACAACCACAATAAAAATAGCTATAATAATAATTGAATTCATTTAGAAATTCTCGCTTCTACTCTGATCTTAGAAGTAAAATTCACCGGCGGACGAATGACGTCATTTTTTACATCAACTTATAAGGAAGCGGGCTAGTCTGTCCTACCTATAATCGAAAATATATGAAACCTTTCGTTCTCTTCCCGTAAATATGTACAAAATGTGTGGCTTGTGGCAGTTTGTTTGAAATTTTTGTATCGGATGTCTGATTGTTCTGATATTGAATATTAATTTTATATAACTTTATTTAAGTGGTATTTAGCATTATATAATAAAAAAAATGGAAATAATGCATAATGGAGTAAGTGTAGATTTTATATTAAAGAAAAAACGCTTTAAAAACTTATCTATAAAACCACAGCTTTATTTTTAAAAAATGATAGGCCTAAAGCCCGGTCCACACTTCAGCGACTGAGGAACAACTTGTTCGCGGACTTGTCCGTACGGACAAGTTTGCAAGTGTGGACGGGGAAAGTTGTACAACTTTTTCGATTTGGACAAGTCCGTCGTCTTTTAAAAGTTGATGCGGAGGAGCTTCGTCTTTGACTTGTCCGCGGACAAGTCCGAGTGTGTGGACGAGGCACACGGACTTGTTGTACGACTTATGACTCATCTTCTTCAGACATTATTATTATTATTATTATTATTATTATTATTATTATTATTATTATTATTATTATTATTATTATATATATATATATATATATATATATATATATATATATATATATATATAGCATATATATAGTATGTTATTATATATATATATATATATATATATATATATATATATATATATATATATAATCCAGCTGTCTGGATTGTCCGTCATATGTATCTTAAATATTAATGTTACAGTAAAACGGAATACATTGCTAAAATGCTGGTCACGTGAGGGCTGGGATGTAAATAAAAAAAAATATATATATTTTTATGCCTAGTTTAAAACTACAATAGCTACAGCGAAAAGGAATACATTTGTGGAATCCTTGTAATTTCACATAGGAAATAAAAAATAAAAATAAAAAATTGTTAATAATTATAGTAATATGGATTAGAAGGCCTATTTAGAGACCTTTTATTGGTTTCTCGTTAAAATAAATAGACTTTCTATTAAATTTGCTTTATAATAAGTACACTAGGGGTTTGAGCTGACTGTAATATGGGGAATAGCCCATACCCCATAGGGAGGCGGAGGAACCCCCGCGACACCCAAATACCAAAGAGCGGGTTTTCCGGAGACCCTCCCCGGAGGGGGATAATCCCACCGTAGTTCCCAGCTGGGCCGAGAGACCCCCGACTCCTTGCCATCGGGGCGGTATACCTTTGGTATTCTTTAGTAAAAACAATTTAATAGAAAGTCTATTTATTTAACGAGAACTAATAAAAGGTCTCTAAATAGGCCTTCTAATCATATTACTATAATAAAATAATTAACAATAATTTTTTTTTATTTTTTTATTTTTTTTTTTACAATTTTCTATGTGAAATTTTACCAGGATTTCAAAAAATGTATCCCTTTTCGCTGTAGCTATTGTAGTTTTTGAGATTTTTTTTTTTTTTTTTTTTTTTTTTTTACATTTTCAGCACTAAAATTGGATCAGCATTACAGCAATGTATTCCGTTTTACTGTAGCATTAATAGTTTTAAGATACATATGACGGGACAATCCAGAAGCTGACCTATATATATATATAGTATATATATATATATATATGCTATATTATTGCTTATATATAGTTATAGCATATATATATATGTTGTTATAAGGTTAAGGTTGTTGGTTATTATTATATATATTTATATGATATATATATATATATGATATATATATATATATTGAAAATATATATCCTTATTATAATTTTTATGAATAGCCATTGTGAAGAAAATATAATAATAGTTTTCCATATAAATTCATTTTCTTTTAAAAATTCGTTTTCTTTTATAAAAGTTGTTCGTCAAGTCGTTCATCAAGTTTGCAAGTGTGGACGCGTGACTTGTCCGTACGGACAAGTCGGTGACGTCGTTCAAGCCGCAGTGTGGACTACGAAGAAATTTACTTCAATTGGAATGTGATTTAA
This sequence comes from Trachelipus rathkii, assembly GCA_015478945.1. NCBI lineage: Eukaryota > Metazoa > Arthropoda > Malacostraca > Isopoda > Trachelipodidae > Trachelipus > Trachelipus rathkii. The sequence continues at coordinate 17,296 of JABUQX010055789.1, forward strand.
AATTAATATTTGGTAAATATAATGTAAAAAAGCTTTTGAAGATAAATAGGTGCTTATTATAATTATTAAAATATGTTTTCGATATTTTCGTTAGCTATATATATATATATATATATATATATATATATATATATATATATATGAAGTTAGCACGAAAAGGAAAGCGTTTCAATGATAAATGCGAAACGGTTCCAAACTTGATCCGAACGAAGTAATACCG
>JABUQX010055790.1:0-22432 GCA_015478945.1 Trachelipus rathkii
AAAAGAGAGAGCATGTAATGTATCGTATGTATGGTATGTATATGATATGTATGTATGTATGTAATGTATGTATGTATGTTATGTATGTATGTTTTATGTATGTATCTATGTATGTATGCATGTATGTAATAGTATGTGAGATTGTGTGTGAAATAATGTTTATAAATGTTTTACAGCTAATACAGGAGATCGGGAGTAAATTACATATGCGACACTTTGAGATTGATTTTGGAATGGAGAATAAAGTAAGGGAGATTAATGTGTGCGAGGGATAGGGGGGCGTCGCACAACTTTGAAATTTTGCGCACAGTATCAGACCTTAATACTGGACGTGTCGTGCAATGAGCGTAATTTTGACAGCATTTAAAAGAAAAGGTATGTTATGACCCACCCTATATATATATATATATGATATTATATATATATATATTATTATATATATATATATAATTATATATATTATATATATATATATGTGATATATATTAATAATAATATATGATATATATATAATATATATATAATATATATATATATAATAGTATCATATATATATATATATATATATATATTCAGCGTTTTCAAGAATGGTTTAGTTTAACCTTGAAAAATGACATTTGACTGAGGATGTGTATTGTTCCAAGAGAAGATTAAAAGTAATTGACTTTTCGGTGCCGAATCTCTGACTATGCCGCCTCTCCACCCTGTGTTGCAGTTTTCTCTATAAGTGGCAAATAACGGAGATAGGGTTAGTAACATGAACCTTCAATGCTCCTAGAAACATGATCTTTAGAGATTGCTGCAGAAATAGCTTAGAGACCAGAAGGAAGAAAATGCTAGTCCTACTGATTGTGTGAAACTCCTTTCCTGCATGGAGTGGATGAAGATGAAATTTTCAAAATGGTTGATTGTTAGAAGGTTTAAAAAGGTAGAATTCTTAACTGAGCATCTAAAAGGACGAACCCAACCCCTTAAGTAAGAAAAAATAATCTTTGTTTTGTTCTTACAGTTACTATTTCGAGGTTCTTTTTAATGACCTTTCCTTTATTAAATATCTCGAAAGTTTGAATCTGCACAATATTAAAAAAAATCAAGCACACACATGTATTTTAAATAATGAGTTTATAAATTTCAGTTTCATCAATTAACAAATTATACTAACTGTTTTCATATTCGTAGACAAACATTTAAGTAAGGAACCCAAATAACCATGGAAACGAAACTTCAACCTTCTTCTTCCATTCCAAATGTTTTATGTTCTTGGAATCTGAATTTACTCAGTAAGTCGCAACTAGATTTAGCACTTATTTTCATTTTATTTTAAAACACAAAATGTACCAGAGTGGACAATCAAATGGGATGATTGCTAACAATTAATTGAACGGGCTTAAAAAATTAAATAAAGTCTTTGAAGGAAGGAAACATACTTTTAAAAAAACTGCTATAAGACCTATTCCATTATCATGGTTACTCATACTTAAATCTTAAATAAAAAAAAAAAAAATCTTAAAGTATTTCATATGAACAAGTCTATCCATGAATGGGAGTCTGATTTGTAAAAGTTGTCATAAATGCTGGGATGGTATCTGGAACGTTTTACCATGACAAATCAAAAACGTGGTGGTAGAGAGGTGGTGACTGAGAGTGAAACTCGCACTCGTTCTCAAGGCGACGCAATAGCATTGACGTGTTTTGTCTGAGATCCTTGGTAAAGTAATTAATTCCTAGCTCTTAATTGAATTACTCATCTTTTTATTAACATTTTTTTACAACAATAATAATAATAATAATAATAATAATAATAATAATAATAATAATAATAATAATAATAATAATAATAATAATAATAATAATAATAATAATAATAATAATAATAATAATAATAATAATAATAATAATAATAATAATAAGAAGAAGAAGAAGAAGAAGAAGAAGAAGAAGAAGAAGAAGAAGAAGAAGAAGAAGAAGAAGAAGAAGAAGAAGAAGAAGAAGAAGAAGAAGAAGAAGAAGAAGAAGAAGAAGAAGAAGAAGAAGAAGAAGAAAGAAGAAGAAGAAGAAGAAGAAGAAGAAGAAGAAGAAGAAGAAGAAGAAGAAGAATAATAATAATAATAATAATAATAATAATAATAATAATAATAATAATAATAATAATAATAATAATAATAATAATAATAATAATAATAATAATAATAATAATAATAATAATAATAATAATAATTAAACTCAAGCATTTCCACGAACTCTGGAAATACGGGTAAAATAAATTGTCACGAATAATATAGTTAAGGAATAGAAATTACCTTCTGTTAAAGTGCAAACTTCAAGATACCGATCCTGCAAGTATGACTTGAGGTAGAACACAGATTTAAAAACGTTTACTATCAACACGTGTCCCCCATCTTATATTAAACTCATTCTATTTCACTTTCCTTGCCTAATTCTTCCGCACTTTGGGATGCTTCATCGCTTTATGCCATGTTTCAGTCCTTTTCCACTTTGTCGACGATATTAATGATCCCGACCATTATTATTATTATTATTATTATTATTATTATTATTATTATTATTATTATTATTATTATTATTATTATTATTATTATTATTATTATTATTATTAATGTGATGCATTATGGACCAAGAAACTACTTTTTTTTGTTTCAGAATTATGTTAGTTCTTTAGCAATCTTAATTTGTTTACATAAACACCTTTTCCCATTTGTGTGCAGTAATAACTGGGGAATTTTATTTGTTCCTACCTCGGCGGTAATCAAGGTATTGTAGCAATCGGGATTTGTTTCTAATAAAAATATCATTTTCTCAAGTCTCAGGATCTTAGATTGAGGTATCGTTCCCAAGATTGCATCAAACCAGAGGTCATGTTGAGTGGGATAGTTTTTCCAACCCAATGGCAGTTGCACGCTCAACTTCTTGAGATTGGGTTTTGTCTTTGCACCTCACCATAACAGTATACCCCTTTAGTGCATTGTACTTTTTTTTATGTTTCTGTCTCTTTATTATTATAAAGCAGAAACCTTTAACATTTTATTAACTAGTTTGCATTTATGTATATCTTTATTAAGTTTTGCTCTTCTGTAAATATAAATATAATTTCCATGTTAAGATCATTTATACCTTTAAGTCAGCTTCCTGTAGGTATTTTGTAGTGTGTAACTGAAGTGTACAAAAGATATGCAAGTATAAAACCCTTTTTTATTTGTTTTTTTTCTATACACAAGTTTAAAACATTTTGATCAAACCACAAGAACCCTTCCTCTGTCCAAATTAATTTAGTAACGACGAATGAAATTGAATCTCTTTACAATTTCATTCTATAAAGGAAACACAAGATAACTTACTGACTCTGGGTTTTTTATTCTTCGGTTGCTTTAAATCATTTTTTCTCCTACCAGAAACTCTATAATTTTCCATTTGGTTCTAGAGAAGTTACTCTTGCTTCTTTAAAAAAAAAGAGTGGTGTACATATATGTGTGAATGCTTAGTACATACATGAATGTATGCATATCATGTGAGACTGTTTTTAAAATCTGAGATGAAAGTGGAGGGTTCTTCCAAACTACAAAAATAGGCAACCAATTCTAATTAAACAATGGTAAATATCATCTTGGAAAGAGAGCTTCAAGATATTTTTTTTTGCAAGGCGACAAAAATCTATAGTGTTTTTCTGTTCCTAAATGAATAAGCCAATCGAACTTGTGTTTGATATCGGGAACATAAAGCAGAATGGGGATGTTTAAATTTTTTCTTCGAAGCTAAACTGGGGGGATGGAGATTAAAGAAATAAAGGAAAAGGGGAAATTGTATTACTCCATCCATTCTCTCAATATTCTCTATTCCCATCGATCGGAGAGAACCAAGTAAATTCCCACAAACTTCCTCTACCTTCACTTAATAAAGCTACTAATTAATTTCTCAATTTTTTCTGTTATTTTTCGATTGTTTAAGAGCAGTTTTGTTTCAATTTAATTTCTAATTTCCATGTCAACGTTTTTTTCTATCATGGGTCATTTTCTCAAAATCAGTTCATTTACCATTGCTATCGCTTTCTCCACCAAATCTTCCTCTTCAATTTCTTTGTTCCACATTCTATTTCACTTCTTTCCTTTCTCACCAATCATATTTCTCATAAATTTTTGTTTTATTTTTTCAAGTTTTTCAACGCCTTCCGTTATAGCTTTGAAGTCTTCTATATCCTTTATTCCTCCTTTTGGCGTGCCTCATCAGGATCTCTCTCTCTCTCTCTCTCTCTCTCTCTCTCTCTCTCTCTCTCTCTCTCTCTCTCTCTCTCTCTCTCTCTCTCTCTCTCTCCTCTCTCTCTCCTTTTCTCTCTCCGTCTCCTCGTCTCTCTTCTCTCTCCGTCTCTCTCATCAACCTCCGATCTCTCGTCTCTCCCTCTCTCTCTTCTCTTCTCCCTCTCTCTCTCTTTTCTCCTCTCTCTCTCTCTCTCTTCTCTCTCTCTCTCTCTCTCTCTCTCTCTCTCTCTCTCTCTCTCTCTCTCTCTCTCTCTCTCTCTCTTCACTGGATTTCTTCTTTCCTCTCTTTATAAATAATAATAATAATAATAATAATAATAATAATAATAATAATAATAATAATAATAATAAATAATAATATAATAATAATAATAATTAATAATAATAATAATAATAATAATATAATAATTAATAATAATATAATAATAAATAATAATAATAATAATAATATAAATTAATAATAATAATAAATGAAGTAATAAATAATAATATAATAATAAATAATAATAATAATAATAATAATAATAATAATAATAATAATAATAATAATAATAATAATAATAATAATAATTAATAATAATAATAATAATAATAATAATAATAATAATAATAATAATAATAATAATAATAATAATAATAATAATAATAATAATAATAATAATAATAATAATAATAATAATCCAATCTCTACGAGTCATTTCATATCTTTTTTGTCTAAAGTATTCTCACGAAATTTTCTCATTCTCTCTCAAATTTTAATCAATGAAATTTTCTTGATGCAATTACACTCACACTGACACACATTCATCCATGTGTATGTGTGCCTTTGTGTTTTTGTGACTGTGAAAAATCATATAGTTACTTCTACTAATTGTTGGGGTTTATGGCCAACAAAGATGTCTTTCTGAAAGACAAGAAAATGTCTTAAAATGAAATAATATAAAATAAAAAGTCTGCATTACCAGCATTTGAAATACTACTGACCAAAGTAACAAGTCAATATTGCAAAGAATAAGAGTTCTTGAAAATTTGATCCAGACACATGCTACTCAAATATTAGCGTTTTGTATGTCGACGAAAATGGGACTATATGATTATATGATTATCAAAAAGAGTTGGAAAATCTAAGGCAGCTTCCACATCAAAACTGCATGCGGCAGACAGCAGCATGCCACAGGCAGCGAGGATGATTATGAAAAAATAATATAAATACGGTGTAAAAGCTCATATCAAAATATACGGTTGAAACTATCAATTAGTACGTAGTATACAGATGAAAGATGGCATAATTCCACTCTGAATCTGAAAGTAGCCATAATTAAAGGAACAAAGATTTACAATCTGCTTGAATCACGCTGCAAATGGGATGAGACTTTTTCAAAGTGAGAGAGGCATAATACAACAAACTGGAAGAATGTACTATTGGTATAAAGTAGTAAATAAATAAATAAAAATAAATAAATAAATAAATAAACTAATGAAAAATAGTATGCGAATAAATTAAAGCTGAAAAAATATTACCATGAAAAGTGGCTTTCAAATTTTACCTTAAAGTTGTTACAGATAAATTTTCTTAGATAAATGTCTTACCTAGAGTAGGTACATTTTACATGGCTTCGGCCTTTTATTATAGATCCAAAAATTAAAGGTGTCTATCGTAGGTGCCTATTATTTTTTCACAATATCGGACGTAGATATCTTTTACTGATGCCGAACGTAGGTCTTTTATTATCATTTTTCATTTTTGTATCGAACGTAGATACACTCATGCCGAGCGTAGGTGGCTATTATATTTTTCATGATATCTATTATTATTATTGTTGATGTTTTGTTATTGTTGTTGTTGGTTGTTGTTGTTGTTGTTGTGGTGGTGGTGGTGGTAGTGGTGGTGGGTGGTGGTGGTGGTGGTGGGTGGTGGTTGTGGTTTGTGGTTGTGGTGTGTTGTTGTTCATTGCAGAGACAGAGTATGTTAAAGCTAAAATGAAAATTTTATTTATTTGAAGATGCAGGTTATTAAATTAAATTAAATAGTTTTGTTGGAATAAAACAACCTTTGTGATGGAGATTTGACTCGCTACCTTTTAACCTTTTAATCGGGATTACAGTCCACTCAAGACTAGTATTATTTTGTTGTTTTTGGGTATATGATTTATTTATTATGTTGGATGTGCTCACTGTCTTATGGATGTGCTCACTTATCTATGTAATTTTACAGAACAGATATCTATTTCATAAAATTCTAGTGGTTTAATATAGTAAACACCGAGTTGAATTGCACTAATTCTAGTTTTATAATTTTATATATTTGGTTTTCTTTTTTCTACTTAGCTTATACTTTTATACCTAGTATGTTTAGTTCAATAATTCTAGTGTTTTAATAAAATGAAAATAAAGTTCAATTTCACTAGCTCTAGTTTGATTTTACTTATGAACTAGAGAAAGTCATTGAGCATCCTTTTCATGATGTTTTGGTGAGGGGGGTTGATAATCATATGTTCTTCAATGTACATCACAAACCCACTCACACAGATTCATATTTCCATGCTCTTTCTGCACATAGCAACAGCACAAAACTGTCAGTCTTGTCTGGTCTTTTCCTACGTCCCTATAAAATATTATTTGGATTTTGAAATAAATTACCTGACTAAGATATTCCTAAAACTAGGTTATAAAAAATTACGTATCTGAAGAATTGCCTGTAATCGATGTTGTGAAATTTATTTAGCATTCAGAAAACTTCTATTAATATCCCTTTTATTCTTCTTGTCTCTAAAGAATGGATATTTAGTTCGCGTAATCGTTTCTCAAATGACTTGCCTCTCGATTCGGGTACTAATTTCCGGCCGGACGCCTCGGCTCCCTCCCTCGTGCGACCCCCTCGCTTTGCTAGTCACTCGAGTTCTTTCCCGACATATCTGAAAGCCTTATTAAAAAATTGAGAATTACCTGCACCACCAGACTTTATCACAAGAGATAGCGGGCAAGATCGTAACCTAAACGCGTCTATTCTTAACATTTGAGAAGTATCACTTCACTGGCGAAAAGCCAAATTAAGCGGTGCATTGGCCCAGGACTTAATTTTTTAACATAATGCTACCATCCACCTTTCCCCCTCTTTTCAGCGTTCTTGCTGGGTTGTATAAGATTGGATAGAATCTCTTTTCCATTATTTGGAATCAGCTTTTGTAATCTATCCCAAACATGGGAAGATCACAGTTGGCGGACAGCCAAAAGACAATCTTCGCTGACTGTCCATAACTCTGCAATTACTGCGGAAATTAAGTTTCAAGGCCGCCTATTCCTGTTTTGGGAGGTCGCCCGGCTTTTTCAAACTTTCAGTTTGGTTTCAGCAAAATTTATTTGACCACGAATCCCTTGTTAAAACCGGATCATAACATCCGGAAAGCCTTCTCAACTGGTGGGATGATCTTGGTGTTTTTTTTACTTGAAAACGGCTTAATGACACAAGGGTGGAGAACTGGGGTTTCTTAAACTCTAGTCTCTCAGTTTCCGAGGACAGCTCCCTCTCTTTATTAAATGCCTTCTATCAGACAGATCCACCAGGTCTGGTGCTCTTCCGTTCTATCACGCCATTTTACTCTGGATGAAGACGTTCCTCAGGACAGTGTTTTAAGTGTACTATTATTTGCTCTCTGATTAATGACATCGGTTATTTGTCTATCCGAGCGACGGGTCAATTATTCTTCTTCTCTATTCTTATTCGATTGACTGGTATCATACTGGTGCCAAATTAATCTTGAAAGAGAATATCAACTAGCTATTGAGAATATTTCACAATGGGGTAACTCCCATGGCTTTCATTTCTCACCCAACAAAATCTCAGTAATGCTATTTAGGAAGAAAGAAGTCGAAGAGCCTGCCACTTTCTTCCTGTGAACCTAACCTTATATGGTTCGCCCATTCCTGTAACTTCACAAGTCAAATTTCTAGGACTCATTCTAGATGACCACCTAACATATGAACGGCACATTAAACTCCTGAAAACGACTTGTCATCGCGTGCTTGACCTATTACCTAATCTCGCCTCAAAATCTTGGGGTGCTAATATCGCAAGTCCCTTTTACGTTTTCGCACAACCTTAATTTTATCTAAGCTGGATTATAGCTGCGTAGTATATGGTCAGGCCTCCCCAAATCTACTACGCCTGTTAGATCCCATCCAAAACGAAGCGATCCTTATCGTCACTGGAACTTTTCGATCGTCCCTCCGGGTAAGCCTTGAAGTTGAATCCGATGTGACGCCTCTCTCCTTCGAAGGGAATACATCATGTGCACAAGTTATCTTCGCTTTCAAACCCCATTACCATCTGCTCTAGCACTGATTCTGCGAGAGATACCTCAGAATCCTCCTTACTGACCTTTTGCAAACACAGTTTATAACTTCCTTAACTTCCTCAACATCCTTTGCAAAAGGCGCTGTCGTTCTCTTATGAGGAAGGGTATACACCTTGGCTATTCTCTGCTCCCACCATTTGACTGGCACTAACCTCTCTCTCCAAATCTAGCCACCATGCGGCCTTGTTATAAATAGGCTTCATTCCTGTCTCGTTCCGCAGTTCACGGTGAATTTACTCCATTGTTTACTGACGGCTCCGAAACAGGAGACAGTGTGGGTGCGTCTGCTCTTTTTCATGACCGCAACCTCTCCCATACAATGCCCTCTCTTGCTTCAATTTTTACGACAGAACTATGGCTATAATGATTACCCTTTCTCGAATTTATTCTTTAACCAAGATCACTCATATCATTTATTCAGATTAGCTCAGCGCCCTCCAGTCGCTTAAAGCCCCCTATTCTAAAAACACAATGGTATCCGCTGTACAACAATTTCTTCGGCTGTTCTACTATCGTAAGAAACAAATCATATTATTTTGGAAACCATCTCACGTAAGGGTAACTGGCAACGAAATTGCTGAGAGAAAGTCCAAAATGGCCGCCTCTTCTTTTCGGAGCTGTTCTAGGTACCGCCCGGATGCCATTCGACAAGGTCGCCTCCATCAACTGATTATTATCTGCTCTCCGACAAGGCTTTCGTCCATATTAGCAAGAGTGCAGCGAGGAGGAGGGGGAACTTAGAAATATAAGGAACATTGGTGAGTGGTCTTCCTCTCACCGACGAAAGCGCTTATACGAGGTGATGCTTGCACGCCTCCGTATTGGCCAATCAGTATCCAAACTTAAGCCACTATATGTCACGGGGACCCTCCTCCCACGCGAAACTTTGCCTTGCCCCTACCCCCAATTGTTCACCATATCTTCATTGAGTTGTTCCCAAATGAGCCCGATTCCCGTCGTCATTTTTCTACTTTATGGTCATATCACCTTATTTAAAAGGTTAATCCATATCTTATCTGATCTCCCATAAGAGTAATTGCTATTTTCTGCTTATCTTCAAGCGCTGAAATTCTTATAATATGATTTTATGACATGTATATTGGCTATTTATCCAATTTCTTTGTCATTTAAAATATGTATAAGCAGACCCACCCTGGAGTTTTGATTATCAACCAGTGTGGGGCTTCTCTGTGGGGCGTGGTGTGGTCCGTACATGAACTACTATATTATATATATATATTATTATATATATTATTATATATATATATATATTATATATATTATATATATATATTATATATATTATATATATATATATATTATATATTATTATATACATATTTATCTATATTATATATATATATATTACTATATATATATATATAATATATATATATATATATAAATATAATTTATTATATATATAGTTATATATATATATATATATATATATATATATATATATATATTATAAATATATATAATAGCAAATGTGTGCTTCAGCTACTATATATTATATTATATATATATATATATATATATATTATACTATATATATATACATATTATTAGTTATATATATAAATATATATATATATATATATATATATATATATATTATTTACGACTCTTCGTCTAAAGGGAGCTTAAAATTTAAAATTTTCCCTTTTGAGGCTTTTTATTATGTAAACAAAGTTTATGCTATGCAAATCTGAAGATATTAATGTAATAAAGGAAAAATAAAGTAAGAACTTCAATTACGGTTTTCCGAATTGACATTGAAAAGAGAAGAAGGAAAAATTTATTGAAATTTATTGAAACCTTCTTTTCTTACAAAAAGTAAGATAAAAAAATAATGTTGCTTAAAATAGTTTTAGCTTCTTTTGGGAATAGTGACAGGCATGGAAAAAAAATAGATAAATAGGTTTGTTTCTGTTCAGAAAACGGATTTTTTTATTTTTTGATAAAAATTAAATATGAATTGTGATCGACATTTTTTTTTTGTTAAAGAAAAGAAACTGTAATCTCATTTTCTTTCACAATTTCTGTTGGATTCTAATCACAATTGGATCAAGTCCTTTCTCACATTTAAGATTTAAGAACAAGTGAAGAAGTCTTCAATACACAATAATAAAATGACAATAACCAAGTGTCTCATGACGCAGTCTTTTCTTGATGGTGATAAGATGAACTTGATAGCAATTGACAGAACCTTTTTAGTCCTTCCTGTCAAGATCCTGTCTCCGTATTTTCATAGGAATCATTCAGCCAACACTTAACACATTGTATCCCCTTACGTTTCTTTCAAAGACTCTTAACAATGATTGTGTGTGGATGTGTGGCGTTTCTCTATTTTTGTGCGCTTTTAAGTGTGTATATATGTAACGGAGTGTTAGGCACTAAGTTTGGAAATCCTTATAATATTTTTCCTGAAAGCTGTTCCAAGTTTATGACTTTCCTCCAGAGTTTTATTCAATTACCAAAATTTAATAAATTTTTCTTTTGGGCTCTCTCTCTCTCTCTCTCTCTCTTCTTCGTCGCTCTCTCTCCTTCTCTCTCTCTTCTCTTCTCTCTCTTCTCTCTCTCTCTCTCTCTGTTCTTCTCTCTCTCTCTCTCTCTCCTCTCCTCTCTCTCTCTCTCTCAGATCTCTCTTCTCTCTATCATATATAATAATATATAGTATATATATATATATTTATATTATATTATATATTATTATATTATATATATATATAATATAATATAGTAATATATATATATATGGTATATATATATATAAATATATATATAGTTTATCAGTAGTATATATATATATTATAGTATATATATATATATATATATATATATATATTTATATATATATATATTATATTATAGTAATAGTATATAGTTTATATATATATATTATATATATATATATATATATATATATATATATATATATATATTATATTCTTTTATATATATTTATATTATATTACTATATAATATATATATATATATATATATATATATAATATATATATTATATATATATTATATAATATATATAATAGTATATATATATATATTATATATAATTTAATATACTTATAATTATATGTGTGTGTGAACCTTATGAGTTTTCAATGGATCAGTGAATTGTGTGATTTTAAAAAAAAATTTTTTTTATATATTGTTAGTATATGGTACTAACAATTAAGATGCTGATAAGAAAGATACGAAATTTGAAAATTTTTAGAAATTAATGATAAGTAACCAAAAACTTTCATCTTGCATGAGAAAGAAGCGCATTTTACAGGTTAAATGTGAAAGAATTTAAGGTAAGGTAAAAAGTAATGTGTCGGGTTAAAATTCGTTTCTTATTGATTTTTTTTTTCATATATTGATATTCTGCTGCACTAAAGCAAACATATCATTATCTGAACTACGAGGCGTAAAAAAAAAAAAATCAACCTTTGATCGACGATGCAGCTTAAATTATTCGTAAATAGATGGAGCTCTACTTTGGGCCGTAACTTTTTTTTCCTCTTGTTCGGGTTCTTCTAAATAAGATTTTCTGCATTTCAGAAAATATTAAAGAGTCTTCTCGTTTCCCGGTTAGCTGCAACGTACGATGGTTAAAAAAGTTCGATATTATTTAATATTTATCTTTTTTTTTTTTCTGGTATTTTAAAATTTTTTGAATCCTGTTATGATGGCTGTAAATTTATTGTTATGTATCATATAATAACAAATATATGAAAAAAACAAATACATGATATGATAATATATATATATTATATATATATATATTATATATAATATATTATATATATATATATATATCTATATATTATTATTATATTATATATATAATATATATATATATATTATTATATTATATTATACACAGGTGGGCACCGTTAATGAGAAGTTAACGTCGTTAATTTTTATTCGTTAACAAAAAAATTAACGGCGTTATACATTAAAGCGTTTATCGGTAAAAGAATGTAGCGGAAGTTAAATTGATCGTTAAAGTTGACCGTCTTCAAAATATGTAGGAATGTAATAATATTGTTAATTTTTCTTTTATTATAATATATCGCTAACAATATTAATAATGATATAAGCTTATCAGACAAATTAATTAGGCTTTGATATAGCAGATGCTTTTGCCGCCTGCCGAAGAATACTTCCAAAGCTAAATACCTTATCTATACTCAATACCAGGGTGTCCGTAAAAAGAAGTTGTTCCCATTTCAAATGCTTTATTATACAGCATAATATACAATATCCTATATCTCATACATCAAAGTGAAGAGTAAGTTGCATAGTTTCGAACATGCACTTGCGCCAGAACGAGTTCTGATAGGTCGACATACGCGCATTCAGATGTAGTTTCTCTAAGTGCGTGCGCCCAATACTCGACAATGGGCGAGTCTGAGCGTAAGCTTCTGTGTTCTACATTTGCTAGTATGATCTGTAATTACAGATTTACGTGACGTATCGTTTACGGGTTCCAATGTGACTCATATGGCAAAACTTGCACATTCGATGTGGTATAAACCCAATTTGCAACTAATGGAACTGATCTTTGTAAAGGCAAAGTAAAGGACGGCCCTAAGTGAGCTGTACAGCGATGGTGGCCGTATCAAGAGCCTCGTTCCTTTAGCTCTACGTTTTAAATCCGTTCGGAGAGAGTTCCGAACTGAAGGTGCAAAAAGACTGTGTGGAAGGTGTTAAGGAAGCGTTTACACACGGTTTCAGTTTGTACATGCTTTAAAGCCCGACGACTATGTTCTACGGTTTACCTTTGTCTGTGCAGTGCTAGGTCGAGACGCATGAGCTCTGATCGGTAGTGTTAGCGTATGAGTACAACTTTCATCTCAGGGCGTAAGATGAATGCCATAATTTTTCGTATCTGGGTCTGAAAATCCGCATGAACTTGTAGAGAACACGAACGTGATTCCCAAAGGTTAACTTTTTCTGCGCCAATCCCGACGCCAGGTTACGGACCTTTTCTTTTTCGCAGAAGCACAGTAACAGGGGTGCCTATCTCGATATGTTACAACAATGGCTATTTCCACAATTATTAGAGGATGAAGCGGTAAACTTTAAACTGCAGCAAGATGGAGTCCCTCACATGGAGTAAATAGTGGCGAGGCGTGGTTTGAACGACTTATCGCAGATGTTGGATTTGGTCATAATGGTTCAGAGCGACAGACGCTCTATATACTGGCCCCCCGGTCGTCCCGGACTTAACGCATGCGATTTCTTCCTTGGGGGTGCCCAATTATACGCAGAGTTGAAAACGCAGAATTGAACATGCCGTGCCTTCCATTACTCCGGATCTGTTAAACAATGTTTGGGAGGAATTGGATTATCGAATGTATCCCTATAACGAAGGGGGCACATATTGGACATATGTAGGAAAAACTTGTTCAATGACCTCACTTTACTGTATGATATGCTGTGATAATTGTTTTACGCTGTTATAATACAACAATTGAAACTGGGACAATTCTTTTAGCGGAACACCGAGAGTATATTTATTGTAAATATATTAATTATGTCAACTTAAATTTTAATAAAAATATGTATATTTTTTATAATTCAAAGCTTATGCGGCCTAGTTCTTATATTTTTCACTAGTCGCAAAAGAAGCCAGTTCAAGTATAACAAAGAAGCTTAAATGACTCATTTGAACGGGCAACAGTCACTAGCTCTTTTTTCTTCAGCGAACAAAAGGAATGAGAATACAGCAAAAGAAAACGTCCAAACATTTTCTAAACGGGATATTACCGTCGTAGGAATCAACACATTTTGAGCCATTGACAAGAGCGTTTAGGGAATTTTGGAAAAAAAAAAAGCTTTGTTTTATCGAAATCGAATCTATACAATTTAAAAATCTGATAAGAATATTTTATACTCGTAAATTAATGTAACGTTACGGATGTAGGGAAAAATTTTAAAAAGTAGAATAGTCCGTTATTCTTTTCGAAATTAACGAGAGCGTTAAAAAGTTGCACGGAAAAATTAAAGAGTTAATTTAAACGGATTCAACGCTTTAACGCGTTAATGCCACCTTTGTATATATATATGTACTATATACTATATACTATATATCTCTATATATATATATTATATAATAAGTATTATATTTATATATATATTATCTTATATTATATGTTAATATGTTATATATATATATATATTATACTGTATATATATAATATATATATATATTATATTATATATATATATATATTATATTTATTATATATATATATTAGTTATATTATATATATATAGATATATATATATCTATTTATATATATATATATAATTATATTTATGATATTATAATTAAAAGAAAGTCTTATATGTATATATATATATATATAATATATATCAATAGATTATATAATATATAATATATATATATTATAATATATTTTATATTTATATATATAGTTTTATATATATAGTATATATCTTATATATATATATATATATATATATATATATATTTATATATTATATATATATATTATATATTATTATATTATATATATATTAATTAATTTTAATTGATATTACGGAATTGTATATTAAAATGTAATAAATAAACATTTTAAATGAAAATTATAATTGGTTCAAAACGAAGATGATTCCAATTTAGAAAATGTTACAAACAAATTATACATAAGCATTTAGAAAAAAAAAAAATTGGCTTTAAAACAAATGATTTCAATTTCGCTAAACTTACTTTACGATTTTGATGTCTTCCGTGGATAGGTTTTTATAAATATAAATTTTCCAGCAGAATTCCTTTTTCAGGATATTTTTTTTGTCCACAATTTTCAATTTGTTTTCCCTAATTCTGAGGTCGTTCCAATGGAAGTGCTCTCAAATTAAGGAATGCAATCAATAACAAAACTAGTTGGCATTTCTAAGGAAAATTCTCTTTACGTATGGATGAGAGAGGATGAGGATGAAAAATTCCTAAAAGGTGTTCCTACATACAGGTGTCACAGCTATTATATTTATAAACTGAAGAAGAAAGATTGCAGTGAATTTGAAGTGGTTTTTGTGTTTGAAAAGACCGAATATCAATGAATTATAACTGAAGATTATTTTTAGCTTTATATGAGGAAATAATTTCTGAAAGTTGGAGATGAATTTTATTTAGTTTCATAGACTCACTTTTCTATATTAGTAAATTTATAGTCTTGCATAAGGACAATGACTATCGGAGGAACAACATCATTATAAGTTTTTCTTAGCTGCTAATGAAAATTATTTTGTGGAAAACCATTAGAAGTTTTATATCGAAACGTACTTACAAAATAGTTCACGGTATATGACTCTTGCATGGTGAATTCAATAAATTTTACTCTCAATAGTCTACCTGAAGAATTTAGAATTTGAGAGAAATGAGAAACTCTTCTTATGAACAGAACATGCAGATAGTGCAATAAAAGAAAATGCTTCGATAACCAGAATCTAAGTACCTTAAGAAATGTTTTATTTTAGAATTCCTCATTATTATTATTATTATTATTTTATTATTATTATTATTATTATTATTATTATTATTATTATTATTATTATTATTATTTTATTATATATATATATATTATCTATATTATATATATCATATATAATATATATATATATATATATATTAACTGTATATATATATATTATATGTATATATATATATTATATTATACTATTCATATATATATATATATTTAATTATAAACTTTTGTATTGTTCTTTTTTTCGATTTTTTTATATTTTTGGTTTTGTCAGCAAATTTTTTCAATTATGAGAAGAAAATCCGATAATCTCGCCATTTTTTTTATCCAAATTCAATTTTCTTCCAATTTTCTGTTTATATTGTTTATATTATATATATATTATATATTATATTATATATCTATATATATATATTATCCTCTCCTATATTATTATATATATATATATATATATATATATTATATATATAGGGGGAAAGACATAGGAGCAGTCCAAAACAAAGAGATTGCCCCCATAAGTCATATGGAGCGTAAAGGACTTTCCCGGTGTACAATGTTTCGTCCCTTTCGAGAATCATCTTCACCTCCTTCCTACATAGGAGTGTGTGCCTGAGGTATTACTTTCAAGTTCTCATAACACACACACATCATCACACACACAATGCCATACAATACCATCTGATTTTACAACTTCCATTATAATTTTAATAATGTCGCAAATAAACGTAGCCTCGGTGAAGCCAAGAGGGGCAGCTTCCAAAATAGCCCCTAAACGTTTCCGTCTCACCATCACCACTTTTTAGTTGACTCTTTCCAAGGGTGGGTATCTTCCCGACACAGAATTGTCATCTTGTTTAGTTACACAGTCTTCTTTCTTAATTAATTTCTGTAGCATTAGTTATCTTTATTCTTATTTTCACCTTGTTGAAAATCGCCTTTCCTCCTCTAGACCTCAGCTCTTATTCTTAACCGAAGTTTGGACGTTTGGACGTTCTGACAGCAAATCCGACTCGATTCTTATTTTTTGTCTCTATCCTCAATTTTCAGCTAAAGGCGGTTCTTGTGCGTATGGCTATGCATGTAGCGATGTTTGGGTTGGACCGGCTGATTTGAGGTGCGTCCGCTTTAATCTTATTGCTAACGTGATGAATCAGGCTTTTTGCATTGTAGAGCAGTATTCTTATTCTGTTTATTTATTCTTATCAACTTGTACTAAGGTTGAATCTTGCGACTTTCATAACTCAGATAGAATACATTCTTTTTATGCTTTATCTTATATTATCATTATTGGTGAATTCGCTGTTCATTACAGTCACAGCTTCCTCTAATTCTCAAGGAACAGCAGTTGAACTCTCCTATCATATTTCTATCCAGAATAACCTTCAGCAGATGGTTAACCTCCCTCCCCGTATCCCTGATAGTCTTGAAGATGAAATCATATACTAGACCTATTTTTAACTTCTAATTTATCACCTTATAGAGTTAAGCTCCTTCCACACTTGTGTTCTTCCGATCGCCTTGTGTCTGTAAGCTCCTCTATCTTTTCAAGTCTTCCGCAGGAAAGAACCCCCCACTTATGTTTGTGGCTCTTAGGTGATGCTAACTGGTAGCTTTTGCTATAGTACTTCTTTGATTATTTTATTTTTATATATAATAAATATAAATAAATCTTTACAATGATTACTGATATATTGGGAGGGGTTCCTCAGAGTGCCGAAAGCATAACCGATGTGATTTTCTTTTGGCATAGAAGCCTACATTTAATATTACCTTCATTCAACTAAACCAATAAATCTTGGATTAACCTTGCTTATTTTTGTGTTATTCGCCTAAGCTATCAGGAATTGCCGTTGTCTTCAGAAAGTCACGCAACTTATATTTCAAACATTGTGCAAATCTATTCTCTATGATGTTTATTCATTTCTCCGTAGAAAATGCAATGCTCTTTCTGGTTTCTGTTCCTCACGCTCTTTTTAGCATTTTGAAACAGATCTCAACACTTAACTCGGCTTCTTCCTCTTCCCCTCTTCTAATTTCTTCTGACGACACAATTGCTGTTTTTTCTTCTGATAAAGCTCACTCTTCACAAACCTTTGCCTATAATTCCCCTTTAAACGACTCCGGAGCTATTCTCCTTTTCCACCTTCCTACAACTCATTTCTCTAAAACTGTTATTTGTTGTGCTCTTTTGAGCTTAATACTAAGAATGGATTAATGATTTGACGGTGTTTTCGTTGTGTCTTAACTTGCCGTTTCTGCGCTGGTGAATTGGTAAACTGTTTAGTTTTGTCTTTCCATTTGACCTTCATTCCCTTCCTGCTGGAAATGAACTCTCATTTACCCTGTGTTGAGAATGAAGAACCCGTCTCAACCCTCTAATTACGTGTCCTTTCGCTTAGATACTCTGTGTGCTTTCTTTTTCAAAGGGGTTGTTCGAATCTTTTTAATTTTTTTTTTTTTTTTTTTTTTTTTTTTTTTTTTGTTTGTTACTGTGGACTAGACATATCGAAAGACTTTGATAGAGTTTGACACTGTCATTTCCAAAGTTTTGATTTTCAGATTCCTTTCCGGTCGTTCTCAAGAGCTTTTGTAGAGCGGCACTGTTGCATGCTTAACTTATTAATGTGGGTTTCCTAGGGATTCGTTCTACTTACGATCTTCACTTCTTCTTTAGTCACCAATGATCTTCTCTCTTTGTCGCCTCATTACTAATCCACTCTTGCGCTGACCATTCCACACTTCATCACTCCATTCACATTGAAAGGCATCTCATTCAATTTTAAATGGCCCTGTTAGAAGGAAGGCCTTTCAACAACTGATCCCTAAACTTTTCCGAATTATCAATTGGAACATGGAAAATCTTCCACTCAACTCACAACATCTCCTCTCAAAATATAATTCAAGACCTTCGTCTGTTCTTAATATTTTTGGTATTTCCTTTCCTTGTGGTCTGTCTTGGAAGGATGACATAATTGTTTCTCACACGGAACACGGTTCCGAAAGGTTGGGTGTTCTGAGGCGTCTTTAAAATTTCTTCACACCACTTCAGCTGCTTTCTCTGTCTCTGTTTTGGGGCTCTGTTGTTCATCCTTGTATAAAGAATGGATGCCATATCTGGGGAGGTTCCACTCACCCATCTCTCTTGGAAAGTGTTGAATCGGTGGCTTTTCGCTTTATTAACTTTCCTACTTTCTTTAACTCTTTCCAATCTCTTTACTGCTGTCGAGAGAGTTAATATTAATTTCAATTTTACAGGTTTTTACAATTTTACAATTTGTACAGGTTATATTATCATATTAAATTTTGGACACGTAAGATTTTGAGGACTTACTTGATCTTTATAACTGACATAACAGAATTACCAGTTTTCTTTTATTGAATATCCAACCAGAGTGGCACTCCGTTATCAGAATTAGTAACGACGAATATATTAATTAGTATTTGAATTTATAATTTTGAACTAAATTTATATTTTCTTGCATAAAGTATTTTTTAGAGCGGAAATGAAAAAATGTTCAAAAATCGTAATTGAGGAAATTCTTCATAAATAAAAATTTGAAAAGACGACTGGAATTTAAGCAGAAAACATCTGACAATAAAATAATGAACGCTCCGAAAATTTAAACTAAAAATTAAAAATTAAAAGATGCAGGTTTATATATAATATATCATATTATTAATATATATATATAATAGTATTATATAATATATATATATTATATATATAATATATTATATATATATATATATACTATATATATAATATATATATATATATATATATATATATATATATATATATATATATATATATATCATTAGCATGTAATAGTCTACAACTGCATATAAAGTATAAACATCTGTTAGATGCTTCCAATATTTTCGATCTTGAGTTTTCGCTTGCAAGTTTATTTCTGCAGTTGTTCCAATTTCATATGTCCATCTTTTACATGGTTATATCCTTGGTCGTTTCCGATTTAGTGGATCCCAATTTAATATTTTCATTGAGTATCTTTCGTCATCCCTTGAAACTATACGACCTGCCCATCTCCATTTGAGTCTGGCTATTATATTGTTAACTTTGTATGAGTTCTCATCCAAGCGTTCCTTTTTATGTCCCTACGTGTTATTTTAAGCATCGATCTCCTCATATATCTCCTTGTTGTTCTTCGTTTTAGTGTTACTATCTTGTCTAGGGTCCAAGTTTGACAATCATATGTCATTGCAGGTAATACACACAGCCGAAAAACCTTTTTTACTTAATTAAAGAAATTGAAAATTTAGCACGAAGGTTAATATTCAATTTGCCCATAACGCTTTAAACTATTTTATTTCATTCATGGAGATCGTTTGTCTGTTTACCGTTTGAAGATAAAAAAAAAGTCTTCCAGGGTTAACTGTATTCTTCAAGTTGTTCCATAATGGAATAGTTGACCCTTATTTGTGGTAAAAAGCCATGTGCTTATCGATCATTTAAGTTTATTTTAATACTACTGCTCTGCTAGCTTTGTCTAGCTCCATTACTATTCTTTGTTACTCCTCAGTATCTAAGGTGAGGAACACTATATTATCAGTAAATCTTAAATATTTTAAGTAATTTTAATTTAGATTTACACCAATATCTTTTCAACTTAGTGCCCTGTATATTTCATTTAATACTGCGGTAAATAATTACCCACATTTTCCCAACTTAGCGTTCTGTATATTACTGAGGTAAATAATTTTGGTGAAATTGTATCTCCCTGTTTAGCTCTTCTTTTGATTTGTAAGTTATTACACTCATCTTATAATTTAAATGTTGATGCAGCATTTTCAAATATGTTTTTAATGTGTCCGCATATGGTATCACAATACCCTGATTATTTAAAGCAATTATAAAAAAACTAGTTCTCAATGAGTCAAATGCTTCTACAAAGTCATTCATAGAGAGAGGTTTTTCACATTCATTACATATTTCCATTAGCTTTTGGACAACTTGCAAGTGATCATTTGTGCTATAACCACTTCTAAATCTTGCATGTTCACGTGGCTGATTATTATAGTCAAGTTGTACAATAATTCTGTTATAATTTTTGAACTTAGTTTGGACAATGCAGGAAGTAAGCTGATTGGTATGTAGTGTTAAGGTCTTCTTTATCTTCTTTTTTTGTACTGAAGTATCACTTCGAGGTTTGTCCATTTTTCAGAAATCTTTTAGTTCTTGGGAGCATTTGTAAAGTAGTGTTGTTAACATAATGTGATTTTCTTCAACACCTTCGCTTAGTAGATCGATTGGTAGTCCATCTTCACCAAAGTGACTTTTCCATTTTCATGTGTTTTATGGGATGCCCTATTTTGGTAGGAATTACAGGAGTGATACGAGTTTTATTGTGATTTAGAATTATAGGTCATTCAGTGTCAATATTTCCATACAATTTCGAGTAATCATCTCTTTTTAATGACTAATTTTCTATTTGTAATTTTGTTCCCATTTTTTATTATTGCTGTTAGCTGTTGATTGCCCATTGATAACTGTAGTTTTGCTTTTCATATTGATTTATTATATTTAATATTTGATTATGTATTAAAATTTTTTGTATCTTTTCTAAGGCATTTAACTTTATTTTAATATATCACAAGGTTTTTAAATACATTGTGATGAAATGTATTACATTGGATTTTAACGTCTTGTAAAATATTGAAATGTATTGAACATCAAGAAGTTTTAATAGCAGTCTGATCGACTCCACCAATCTCGGTACTATTAAATTTTGTCACAAAATTAAACTTACTTATAATTTTCATGACACAGTTATCAGTGGGCAACATTTGTTTTTTCAATTTCCTTTTCACTTAATACTTTTATGTATAATCCTGGTATGTCTGAGAATACAGGCACATAATATAATTTGTATGGTGTGAAATGCAGCGTTTATGCCATGAAAAGGGGTATCTACGAAGGTATATTTTGTTTAAATATTGTTAAGTTACACAAGAGTCGTTGTATGTGTTATTTCATCGTCTTCCCGCTTTAATGGTGGCATTTAGTTCAAATATTGTGGAAGTCATTCGGTAAATTTTACAAGTTTCTGGGAATTTAATATATCAAAATGTTTGTTTATTAGAACTAAACAGAACCCTATACCAGCTTCACTTGCCCAAATCGTTCGTGTAAAATGTAATATACTGTGTGAAGTAAGATATGAGAGCACCATGTTGATTTCCGCTATATAACACAGGTTGGTTGTGACAGTTGTTTATCTCATTTCAGGTAAAAGATTACTCAGTCGTTGACGGTTTA
>JABUQX010055791.1:0-17500 GCA_015478945.1 Trachelipus rathkii
CATACACCCGTCAAAAATAAAGCTTTTGATATATAGAGCTCTACCACACAAAGACTCCCCATACCGTCCCATTCTGGAGCAGAAGAAAAAAAAAAAAACCATAACACTGTTAGGTAGGAGGTTAGATACTCTATTTAATTACAATTTTTGTTAGAGTTTAAAGATATTTCCAGCAATGAGTTAAAAGATTATATATTTAAAATAATTATTGAAGGTAAATACTTCGCTTGAAGAAATATTCTGTTAATTAAAAACGCAAAAGCGGATAAACTTTACGAAAATTTAACATTAACTTTAAAAAGATTTATAAAAGCTATATACTATATATATATACTTACTAGTATCAATAATAATATAGTATATTAATAATACTCTATATATATACGGATATAATATAGGGGGTTATCCCTATATGGTAAGCAGCTTAAGTCACTATAATATATATATAATTATACTATATATACTTATATATATAGTAAATTATAATTTATTGATATATAGAAATAAATCTTACTGATCTTTTATAGGCACAGAGTAATATTTAGGGGTATAAAATATATATATATATATATTTACTATCTACGTAATATATAATATAGTATACTATAATCTAAATATATTCAGTATATATATGAGTATATATACTATTATATTATATATCACCTGTAGTATTTTATATATAAATAGATACTATATACTATAATATATATATATCATATTATACTACATATTTATATATTATCATATTAAAATATTATATATATATTATATACTATTATATATAGTATATAATATATATATATAGGGTTTTAGGTATTATTATATATATATATATATATATCACTATTTTTATAATATAATAATATATAATATATTTATAATATATAATATATAGATAACCTATATATATATATATTAATCATAGACTATATATCGGAGCAATACCTTAGTTAGTTTTTAGTTTACGATAAGAAACAAAGAAGTTTATATAGTGATTAATTTTAATCATATATAATATAATATAAATATTGTAAATTTAATTATATAAGTATATATAATTATGGGGGACGGTAATAATGCGTATATATATAAACTATAAGTAAATAAATATTAAGTAATTTTTACCTATATTATATATATAATATATAATTATATATTTATATAAATTTAATAGTCATAATTCTTCGTGGTAAATTTTTATTTGCTTAGAGTATGTATCCTACTTTGATTAGTATATCTATAATATTATACCTAGTATTATATATCATAATATAATCATATATATAGCGTTATATTAGTTTTATACATAATTATTTTTGAATTATGTTATAATAATTAAATGGATAAATTATATATAATTCATTAATATAATAAGTATAATTATATATTGTATTGTAACTGTGGAGTGTATATAAGTATGATATATAATATATTTAATATATAATTATTTAATTTATATAAATAAGATATATATATATAAATAAATATAATAATGAAATACTACTAATATAATATAATAGAGAAAGATAAAAAGTATGTAAATAATAAATATATATTATATATATTAACTTTATTCTGAGTATATTATACTATTCGTAGACTAATATTCTACAATCTTATTATCTTTCGGAAAGTATATATATATATATGAATACTCGATTAATAATAAAAATAATAACATATAAATAATATACAGTATAATAAATATATATATTGAACTAATTTAATGAATACCAAACCGAGGTATATTATATATATATTTTATTAATACCTATTCAATATATATATATATATATAGATATTATATAAGATAATAATTAATATAATAGTGAGTGGATAATATATATATATTATTATATATAGTTATAATTAATATGTAATATATATATAGTATATATATATAATAATATTATATATATATATATAGTAAACTATATAATATATAGTATATAATATAATATTATTATAATAGTATATTAAAGTCACTGTATTTGTATATACTATATAATACATATATTATAAAATATAGATATTTTTATATTATAATTAAATATATTTTAGTGTATAAGAATTAATATATATAAGCTCATAATATAATATAAATGACTATATATAAGTACTATAATAATATAATTAATTTATATATATATAAAATCTATTAATAACATATATATATATTATTATATATATTTAATATGTATAAACTTATATAAATAAGTAAAATATAATATATTGATTACTCAGTGATATATATATTATATATATAATATAAATATTACCTTAATATTAGGTTATTATATTTAATTATATTTATAGGTAACTTTATATTTATTAATATATATATATTATAATAATATTATATATATTAATTTTTATAGTATACAAAGAATAATTCTGCTAATTCTAACATAATAGAATTATATTTATTCATTCTGTATACATAAGTAAATACCCTATATATATTACTATTAAATATATAATATATAATATTGGATTATATATATTGTAATTATATAAATTTAATATAATATAATTAATAATATATTATAATATATATATGTATATTATATAATAATAAGCATAATATAGAATAATATTCTATTCATTCTTACTACATAGTAAATATTCTACTAGTATGTAAAATCTCATTTTAATAATAGATAAATACTTTATATTATATATTATTTCTTTTTCTAAATATAAAAGTTCATAAATATTTCTGAAAGTTATAAAATCTATAAAAATTATTGATTTCGTTAATATAATCACATTATTATTTATATTTTATAACAGTAATGTTATTTAAAATATTATATATATATTACTATTTATTATATACTCATATATATCTATATATATATAAGTTATATATGAATATTATAATATAATTAATTTATATATATTATATATATATTAATAGTATATATATATATATATACTTTACATTATCTGATATATTTTATATATTTATTATGATATATTCTATTATAGTATTATATATATAGTATATAATTTAATATTATAATTAATAGTTATTACTATTTACTTATATTCATATATAATATTATTTATATAATGATATATATCATATATATATGACTTTCTTTTGATTTTTTCCCTTATATATCACTCCTGTGATATCGGATACTGCGGGTGATATATTACAATATATATACTATATATATATGACCAGTAATTACACAGAGAGAAAAATTGGGTATACTATATATGTAATTGTAGGACAAAATATATATATAATGTTATATAAAATATATTCACTATTTACATCGTTACTTTACATTACTGAGGATAATATTTGATTATATTTAATTGAATCGAATGAAAAGTCAAGAGAAATTTATATAATAATATACATGATATAACAGTACGGAATTTATAGTTTTTATAAATAAAGGTATTTTATATATTTATATTATTTATAGAGTTTATTGTAAACTTTCAAATTAAGTATGTTAATAATCAATTTAATATATATATACTTGCATATAACTAATATTAATAGTATATATGTTAATTTATAGTATTATACATATCGATATTCTGAACAATATTAAAATATAATTTTATATATCTAATAAAATTTCATAACAATTGGTACTATTATATATATATGATATATATTATATATATAGTTAAGCATATATTATATAATATATATGTAATATAATATTCAATAATAGTAATATAATTATATATATATATAATTGATAAGGGTTGGGAAAGTTAAATATATAATTTTATAACCATATAATTATATATATATAATATATTAAGTATTAATATAATATTCACTTAAAATAGGAATAAACTTTTTATATAATATACTATCTCGTATTATATAATTCTATATTATGTACTATATTTATTATATATTTATAAATACTATATAAAATATATATTATCTAATAATATAATATTATATTAATTATTATATATATAAATTAATTATATATATCTATAGTAGTTATAGAGTAACGCTGGAGTTTTTACCTATGAAGTGGCTCAATAGCTGAACTGTGACTGTAATTATATGATTATATCACAAAGTAAGCTCTATTTATTTGTAATCACTCAATATTATACTAAGTATTATTATATAATATATATAGGAAATAATACATACCTCCTATAGAGACATATATGAGGTCTATATAAATATATTATTTGACCTTTACGTGAGATCTAGTAGTATTTGATAGTATGACAACTATATTAACACTAGATATTTGCCTATATATATAATATAATATCCTTATTATATACAACTAATACTATACGACGTACATTATTTATAATTGTGAAGGTTATATATATATAAAATAAAGGTGTATTGATATTATGTGTATAGGTATTGAGAGCTACATATGAGGAGAATGTCTAAGTGCAAAGATCTTCGTGAGAGAAATATTTTATATTGAAACATGAAATAATCCTGGAATAATTAAAGATTCGATTTGACATTTTTGTCTTGCGTAAGGAGACATATATATATATATACGGTTTTAGAAGAATACTATTGCTATCATTTGATAAATAACAAAATATTTTAAGGAAACGTCAATCATTTTTAATATCTTTTGTGTGATTGATTATAAAAAGATTTGTTGTTGTTATTGTTGTTATTGTTTTTATTGTTGTTAGTTGTTATTGCTATTCTGTACCATATTTTCAAATTTCAAGTTAATCAACACATTATCAAAGCTTTGGTTACCAAAAAGCTTTTTAAATAAGATAATTAATAATTCTATATTAAGTTGAATTAAGTTGTTAAGTTATTAATTAAGTTAATTAAATTATTAAGTTGTTAATATATATTAGAATAGTTATGAAAATAATAGTTAAATTTGCTTAATATTATCACTTAAGACAAAAATACATTGTGATTTTTTAATTTTTTTGTATGAGTTAGCTTTAATAAAAATAAATCTTTTTCGTTAAATATCTCGTTATTAATTCAATAATATAATTATCTTATTATTACAAACTTATTAACACTTTTTTGGAAAGTATAGGTCTCCGGTCGGAGAGGGACGGAGATCCTGAAAAAGGTCGGAGCCGGAGATCCGGTGGATTATTATTATTATTATTATTATTATTATTATTATTATTATTATATTATATTATTATTATTATTATTATTATTATTATTAAATAAATATATTTATGCTATGTTGGAGATAAATAATAATAGATAGATAGATAGATAGATAGATAGATAGATAGATAGATATATAGATAGATAGATAGATAGTGACCACTGTATTCAAATTATCTGAATATTTACAAATATTTTTTGTATCCTTTGTTTCAGGACAAACTAAAAGGTTCAGAAAAAACTGAAGAAAATACTACTACAAGAAGACGGTAGCTTCTAATTCAAATCTAAATATGTTCAGTTTTAGATTTTCCTTACCAGTTTTTTCATGCCTATCGAGATATTTTTCATTATTTTTTTTATTATTTTGTTTTTTGTTTATATATATATATATTATATATATATATATATATATATAATATATATATAATATATATATAATTATATAAATATAATAATATGCATATATATAAATATATAAATACAATATATATATTTGCAATTTTTTACATTATATTATATAAACTGATATATAATATATATAATATAATAATATAATATTAATATAATATATATAAATATTATATATTATAAAATATATATAATATATAATATATAATTATATAATAATATATATTATAATATAAATATATAATATTAATATATAATATATATAATAATATAATATTATATATATAAATATATATAAATATATGTACAACGACACTACGTAATAAAAATCATGAACATCACGTGCCTATTTTACTACCTCTATTGCCGATAATGTGCGATCAATAATATACGTATTATAGTAACATAAATTATAATTACGATCCCTGGGATGTGGAAAATGTTCAGCTTCTCACAGTACAACATAACATGCTGAACATCAATGCGACGTCCTATAGGTAACGTAGTATATACGTAACTCTAACGACTATCACCTGCAACGTATTACACGGTATACACGTTGTTTCAGACGTAAGTTTTAGGACTCTATTTATGTAACTTTGTGGGTGGTATATATATATTAATATATAATATATATAATATATATATAATATATATTAATATATATAAATATAATATATAATAATTATATATATAATATATATATATAATATAATATAATTAATAATAAATATAATTATATTATATATATATATTTGAATATATATATTATATTATAATAATTATATAATATATATAATCAGTAAGTAATATATATATAGTTAGTATATAGCACCTAGATACCGTTATTATATAACTATTACTGGTTATTCGGGTCGAAAGTGATCCATATTTGTTAAATAAGATAATTACTGGAGACGAATCATGGGTTTATGGGTATGATTTAGAAATCAAGTTTTCCCGGCGTTTTCACATCTTATTAAATTAAAAATTTTAGAGCTTTTGATTTCTGTCTCCGCTAAAACGAATTTTATGATTACGTTCGAAATTTTAGCTGGCGGTGTGATTAATAAGCGATTGGCGTTAATTCAGATAGCATAGGCGCTCTTCATTGTTGTTTGTGACTACAGCGCGCTGGCCATCAAGACAATTTATTAAGCGTCTTAATAAAAGATGCATTTTAATAATTTAGTACACTTCTAGCACATGCTTTAAAATTCTATTAAATATATTTTGATTATTATATATTATTTATTTAATATAATATATTATATATATAATAATATATATAATAGATATATATACTATTTATATATATACTATTATAATATATATATATTATATATATATATATATAATTATATTATATATATATATATATAATAAATAATTAATATTTTAAATATATATAATATATATATATATATATTATATTAATATATATATATATAATTATATATAATATATATATTATATATATATATATTATATATATATTATATAATATATTATTAATTGTAAAATTTGAGAAAAGCTATGAAAGGTTTTACTCTATATTATATAAAATTTTTTACAATAAAATATTGATCAAATAGGTATAATAACAATAAAAGTGCATTTTTTAGATTTTATTCTTAAAAAAATGCATTTCATTATATTTAAAAGATATCTGTTAAACTTACAATATTACCAATTACATATTTCTTATGATGTTCGTGAAAGACATAATAAACAGAAACACATAATTAACTATTTACAAATACAAAATAATTGAAATAACACTACGGATATATACAGAGTCACACAAAACTCGTCTTTCGCGGATCATACCGGTGACTGAGACCTAAATTAATTATATTTATGAGTGGCCTTTATATTGATAATAAAATTAAATTACATTAAATACCAATTTCTGTATAAGTGAAAATAAATGTATAAAATGACTATATAAACATCTAAATATCAATAAAAGGATAAAGATTATATGAAAGATTATATACGAAATTTGCTAGAATATAAAAGATATACATGAGGGCGTATATTTTATTATTTTAAAAAGATAAAAAAGTACGCTGGCAGTATATATATATATATATAAGGTAGTCGCTATAAAGGTAGTCATTATTATAAAGTTCACAAATGAAATAACGTCGCAATATAACATTTTAACCATTTTTGGAACGATAATAATATATAGCGTATATATACATAAAGATATATATATAATATAACGCGACATGTCACTAATATACAGATATCAGTTATATAATGAGTATGTGATTTGTATACTAGATATAGTATGGCGGACGAACATTAACGTCGCTATGATGTATCTGCAAATTGATTAATGATCTCATCATCTCGTGCTATATATATATATAATATATTATTATATAAATATAAATATAATATATATATATAATATATTATATATTATATATAATATATATATATATATATTAATATATATATATATATATATATATATATAAATATTAAGTATTTAATATTAATATATATAATAATATATTAATTTAATAATATATATAATATATTAAATATATATATATAATATATATATATATATAATATAGTAATATATATATATATAATATATATATATTTGAAATATCAAGGCACTTATATTCCTATAAATAAAAGATTGCTTTAAAAAGTTGAGTACTGATAGATTAAATTACGTATATGAGATATTATGAAACCCAGAACTTACTCTTATCTGCATCCTAGCATAAGTTTTTGCATCCGTAAATACAAAACATCCTAATAATATATACAAATCAACTTCTTCATCAGCAACCGCGATCAAAAATATCCCATCCTCAATATCACTAGTAGTTTTTTATATGTATGGATAGAATTATTTATATATTTGTATTTTCTTTTTTATATAGCATTAAGTATAAAACTGAGTACCTTCACCAAAAATTGACAAACGAACGGATAGGTTAGACGAAGTATCTTACCCTCACATCGATCTACCCGATATTACCGCTGAGGCCGAGATGACACCGTGACTCTATTAATTTAAATGCTTCCTGGTATTAGTTAAGCTGATCATAGGTGAGTAATTCATTATATATATGATAAAAAAAAAAACATCAAAAAAAATATTGGCAAACCTTTAACGCACTTATATTATGCCTGTAAATATTACGAAAAAATAATCACTAGTTTAACATCAGTATCGTTCAGACATATATATTTAAGTGACACTAGCTTTATTTTTCAAGGATAAGTTATTACCCATATCTAATTTTAATACTTCAGTTTGAATAATTTAACACGTATGTAGTATAATAAAAGAGTAATCTATATGCCTTACAATAATATTATCTCTGTAACGATAAAGTTTATAAAAAAAATAATATTAGATTAGTTTCTTCGAACAGAATAATTAATGGAACTTTTTTTGTTTACGTATTTGTATTGATGATACTGTAAAATGATTTTATTATTACACATAGTAAGATTAATATATAATATATAATGTGATATAATATATATATTTAATTAATATTTATGAGAACTTAATTTATTCTATTTGAAATCTTTATCCACTACAGAATAATTAGATATTCGATTAATTTGATTAAGTTATTTATTATTATATTTAAATAACTAATGACGAATATCTTTATTATTATATAAAACTTAAATTTTAAATCGCTTAGAATATTATTGAGAATTTAAGATGATTATTCAAAAACTTAATACTTGTTAAAAAATTATGGATAACAATTACTTATCAAACCTGCCAAGATTGTTTAAGACTATTGAAGAATTTACTAAAAGATAAGATAGTTCACGATTTGTTTTGAACGTATATGGTTAGATTTATATATATATAGATTATAAAAAACATAACTATAAAAGCAGTTATGTTTGAACTTATAAATTTATTATTCAAAGTGAGTTAAAGATTTGAGAAAAAATTACGCTACAAATCTTAAAGTTGGTTTGAAAAGTAATATGTATAAATGTGAGTATATATATATATATATAATTAACAATATATTAATATCTGAACAACGTAATAGAAGATATATATATATACTGAAATTTATCGTTTGCTTTTGTACGCATAAAGGAAGATACAATTGCTAATTAAATTTATGAGAATTTGTCATGCTTACTTTGCATTACTTATTGCGCTATACCATATCTTAGCGTTTCTTGACAGTAACATATGGTATGTTAGCAGATATTCACAAAAATTTTTTGTGCCATTGCTCAAGGTTTTGTTTAATGCATGATTAAAATTTAAAAATTTACAACTATTAAAGTTAATCCGCCAAAAGGTATTTATGGTTTTACTGTACTCGGAAAACTTGTTAAAATAAATAGAATTTAATATAAGATATATAAATAAAATTGTTTGAATTAAACTATTTTTATTTTTTATTACTACACAGAAGAACATGCTCGAATGAAAGTCTTAAAATCGGATGCTGTACTACTATATACATATTCATTTTAGACTTGGTCACAACTATAAAAGAGTATAAGAGATATTACACGTTCCAACGAGAGCTTCATAAACCATCTTATATAAAATAAGTTATAGAATTAAAATAATTATGCTGACAACAATGTAAAAAAAATAGAATCCTCCTAATGTATGAATTTTCGTTCTTACGTTTGACTTAGTGAGCTGATCTCTATTGCAATATAGGAAATATATATTGACAGAACCAATCGATTGTCTATTTATATTTACCTTTATAATTAAAATGATATATATTATATATAAATACATGATATATATAATATATATAATATTAGTATTAATAACCAACAGCAAAAATACTAATAAAGACCTTCTTTATGAGCACCTCATAGGATGGACCAGTTTTAAAATACGGAATAAATATTTAATTAATTTAAACAAATATGTACTATTAATCAGAATAAGGTTTAATTAATTTTTAATTTTTTATATATATATTAACAAATACAAAAATATATAAATTGAGTAAAATTATTTTTTTTAACAAATATTATATTGTAAATATATATAGTAAATATAGTTGAAAAAATTAATATATACATCTCAAAATACAAATATCTTGCAAATTTAAACTACTCTAAGATTAAAGGTAGTATAGTTAATAGTAGTGATAAATGGTAATATAAATAATTGGTAGACTAACTGGTAATATAAATGTGGTAAACTAAACTGTTATTTAAATAATGTGGATTGAGTATATATATATGTGGTAGACTTAACGATACAGTTACTTTTACCAAGATAACGTATGTATTATATCACCTACCTATATAGTATAATATATATAATATATATATATTATATATTAATATATATATATATATATATATATTATCTATAATATATATAAAGATATCTATATTATTAATATATAATATATATATTAATATAATTTATTATTATAAATATATATTATATATTTATTATTTTAATATATATATAATATTAATCTATTATAATAATATAATAATATATATATATATATATATATAGTATAATATATATATTATATATATATAATATATATAATAAACATTATTATAGTATATAATACAAATGTCCAAAAAGTATCTCAATTTTTTAGGGATTTATTGTTATTATTTTGAGTAGGTTATAATCAACTATTAACGAATACACCACGGTAGTAGTATCACACTACTTACCTACGATTGTACAAGGTAGTCTAGTTAGGTCTCTCGCTCATCTATATTATTAAGGTGTGCACTACTAGGCTATAGTAGCGGACTAATTCCCACCCTATCCGGGTAGAGTCTCCAGTAACTCACCATACTCTTTGGTCTTATATATTGTATATAGGTGTCTAAGGGTGACTCTCTATTACCGAACCATCCCCTCCGGGGTAATTAAAAACGTCCCCCCTTACCGATCTATACTTTAGCCACATCTAGCTTACGAAGCCCTACTAAAAAGTATATACGTATAGTAATAACATGCTCTACATTTATATAGGGGGCTCGATTATTGAACTCACTGAGCCGTAAAAATAAGTAGCCCTAAAACTTTACTGCATTCACACGTGTGATGCCATAAATAAATCAAACCGCTAACTTATTTTATTAACTGCATATGAGTAGATCTGTTTAGTAGTTGATAATACTGAAAAATAATTAATGGACCTACATATTTAAGATGATAGTAGTTTTGTACTAATATATTATATATATTAATTTATATATATAATAGATATAATTAATAATATATTATATATAATTATATAATATAATTATATATATATATTATATTAATATATATATATATATATATATATATATATTACTACTCAACAAGTTTGACATTTTATCTGGTAACGGAGCTATTGAAATAAAAAAATTCAAAATAAGTTATCAATCTGTTTGTAAATTACTTTTGGAGTAAAGAGAACATGCCAATTTTCTTTATAAATTAAGAGCTGAATTCTTGTTTTATGATGATCTTTTGTTTTCCAATGTGCCTTCTTTTTCTTGAGGATTATATGCGTGTATTCGAATATGAAACCTATTTAACTTTCTCAAACGATATCTTCTTTAGCTAAGCTCTCATAAGACAGTTTATCATTCTGTACGATGCAAAAAAAATTTGCATACTTTTCCTAGAGGAAATAAAAAAGCTTCAAAAAGATAACGAGTATCTTAATAATAAAAGCAACACGCTACATTTAAAAAAAATAAGCAATGAAATCGACTGAATAAACAATACCAGCTAATGTCATAACTGAAAAAATACAAGTATAAGTTCCCCATAGCATTAAATTTTCAATTTTAGCCATTCTCTGTAACATACCCTGTTTGTGTACATTATTACTCATTAGTTTATATTTAATATACTATAATTTCTATACTATATGTACTATATTTCAGTATTCCCTCTCAATCCAATGTTATAAATTTTTTACCATCTTAAGTGTGTGTGCTTTGCACCTTTCCCGGGTAAATTTCCCGTTAGTAAAACTGATGTATAACCTTTTCGTCTATAGGCTCAAAAAATAACTATTCCTAGTACCATAATAAAATGCTTATAAACTAATAAAAATATTAATTGAATTTATAAACAAAATAAATAGGGTTTATATTTTATATTAAATCATATTATAACTATTAATATATTTTTTGTAAATTATATATAAGTTTATAGTTTTTATATATTGTGTACTAAAATTTATTGATAAAAGATAGTGAATAAAAGCTATATATTATATTGCACTTAATATATATTATTGATTTATGAATATCTATCCCACAATGTTTATTTTAAACATTTGTAACATACCGCATGCTGGCTATTCAAATGCCCGCTAAAATGTGACGTCAGAGTTATACGTCACATACGAACCACTTCGGTATAACCTCACAGATTTGATCGAACGTCACGCATCCCTATCCAGCTAATATGTACGCACACACCAAGTACATAACGAAATTATCGAAGCTCCGCGTTTTAAATTACTAAAAGGCCAATGAATCCAGTGTATATAATTCCGATCGTTAATTTATAGATTGAGATAAAATTATTATTATAATTTATATGAATCTTATTAATTTGTTAATTAGTATGCTATAATTGGAATATCTTGCTCACGCAAGTACACATAGCACACACACACACGCGCGACTACATCACGACACTAACTCATCACACGAACACAACACGATCACTATTACGTTCAATCTGCAGCAAATGATTCTCTAAGATAGAAATTTGATGCAACAAAAGGAAATATTTTAGAGAATATTATTATTAACATTTTGATATAATAACTTTTTATTATCTTATTTATACTTATATATTACCTTTTTTACAATTTGTTTTGTTTATTAAACAACTATTTATATTTTGAAATATTTAATCTATTTCTATTTAACCTAAAGCTATAAATATATATATATATATAAATAAATATATATATAATATTAATATATATATATAATATATATATATAATAATTGGAAACTTATTGCAGCAAGTTAACAGTATGAGATGATACATGAGATATTTGTGGAATATGATCCTTTATGCATTGACATATTCAGAAGATACAAAATGATCTAAGGGGATGATAGTACAAATTCTATAATATAATAAGCAATTAATTTTTAATTAAATTATATTTATAAGTTAAATAAAATATATATAATATTTAAAATATCTAATGAATATTAATATTATAAAAATATTGTCCGTGTACTGGATGTGTAATGTTTACAAAACATTTTTAATGGATGTACCTTGTATTGCATATGTACTTCAGACGTATATTATTCCAACTACTAGTGTTTTTAAATTTTCACTTCATTTATTTATTATTTTATTCAATATGTTAATATAACTAAATGTTGTATAACTATCTATGGTAATGAAGAAGAACATGCGAAGTTAGAAAATATCAAAGATATTGCATATCTCTGATAGAAATTGTCATGAACAAAATATGCCCGCACAAGTGTTCCGTGTGTCCTTGTAAGCTAGATAATATATCAGCCAAACTTCAAGTCTCCCTCTTCGAACTTATATAATACAATAGGAAATAAAATTATACATTTTAACAAAAATATATATTTAAAAAATATAATTTAAAATACAAAAAATAATAAGAATTGTATTGATAAATTATCACAATCA
Organism: Trachelipus rathkii; assembly: GCA_015478945.1. Lineage (NCBI taxonomy): Eukaryota > Metazoa > Arthropoda > Malacostraca > Isopoda > Trachelipodidae > Trachelipus > Trachelipus rathkii. Next base: position 14,193 of record JABUQX010055791.1, read on the forward strand.
ATATTAGCAAGCAAATAAATTCACATATAAATAAAATCAAATTCATCTTACTAGAGTTTTAGTTAAATTTGATTTATTTACGCCGACTCCAATCTTGATATATCGCAACTGACAGGGCATTATTACCTAGTTAAATTTTAAAAATTAGTAATTTAGTTGGTAAAATGAAGAAAAGTAATTCTAATAATTGAGTTTTAAATTTTTTATCTTTGATAGTAAATCTCAAAATAAAGGTATGCACGCTTCCACTATAATTAAAGATGTATATGCTCATTCTTAGGAGAATAGATGTATCTAAAAATTATGCATATTATTGAAGTATCATTCTACTCTTCTAACTTTCCACCCCTATTATGTTTTATCTAAATCGGACTTCTAAGTAGGTCTATATAACCTTATTCACCGAAATAGAAATTTAAACACTCTAAGAATCCTATACTAACATATAATATTCTTGTATCCATATCGACCCGTCAGTTTCGTGTAATCTCAAAGAATCCTATAAGGTCCGGTACTCGTAAATGGTGCCAAATCTACACAGAATTTTGTTGATAATTGACCACTGTCTACGCACAAAACGAGAAACTCGAATCATAACAATAGTCTATCTCTGTCGCAAATAAGTGGAGAATATATGGTCTAAACATAAAGAGATTTCTTAATCTGTCATCAAGAGTACTAGTCTCACTGACAAAGACTCGTAGAGGGGAATGGGTCAAGGATGGATCACATTAACAAACGTTATTACGATTTGTAGAAATCCTATGGATTTGTTGGTCTGTTCTCTATCCTTAAGAGAAGCGGCAATATTTAGGGAATAAAAGCTCTCATGCGGTACTGTGTAAGCTCTGCACTGAAGGCACAAGTTAAGATATTATTGAATAAATTGGTCGATACCTTTGACCCGTGCCCTTAAAAGTATCTATAAATGGTCGTACGAAGAGTTTAAAAATCATCAATCCTTCTCTATATTGGTGCTCGCTGAACGTCTTATTGATTTGCAGTTTTCCGACTGTCTCCTAAATAATAACAGTGCTGTTTGTGTAAACAGTATAACCCTACTGCTACAAAAATCCCATAATCTTTGTAATTAAAAAATGAAGTAATCTTGATTTTTATATGTTGCTCTGGCCAAGAGAGGGTTATTCATAAATCGTGAATCCCCAGATAAAATTCTTTGATTCGTAGAGCTATCTTGATAAGTGTTTTGTTAGGTACTTTATGTCGGTTATTCACATATTACAACGTACTGGTACTACCAGAAGTTGCCACTCCCCTAATGGTTCTGTGACGTAGGTAAACTTGATGATATTGTTTCCATAAACAAATTGCATAGAATCACTGCCATTCAAATCAAATCAGAATTGAAATTTCGTTACTCTCTAGATCTATAAAGATCGTTGAGACCAATTATACAGGCGGCGGTGCCAGATGGGTGCGTCTTTAACTTATTAATTTATATCTATAATTTAATAATATATTGAATTATCCTGATTATTTATCACTGGAAAAGGATATTTATATAGCAACGAGGCTAATGACATCAAGGGGGGTATATTATCTACTAATCTATATTATTCTATTCTCCAAAATATACTCCTATATTATTAAACAAACACACCTTCGTCCTCTAGTCTACTCCAGTTCGGAAGGGGCATTTGAATATTCCCCAGTCTACAATCGCTGTTAGCTCACTCATCCTGCAAAATTATCTTCACAAACCATTCCTAGTGTCAAGTCTTCATTTGTCCTGGTCGATGTCTACCACAAAGCACTAAGACAGACGCACGACAAACAATGCAGATAACATCATCAATGCCTTATTTTACCGTGAACGTCTGGAACCTAAACACAGTCTACAAATCTATCTCCAACAATACATTAACCAAATTCCAAAGTTAACTGAGTCTCTTGAGCGCTCTGCTAACAATTCTTAGATTGCAGCATATGCCCTAATGATATATCTCCTCTCGCCAATGTTACTATTCCTCTCTGTAAGCTATTTTAAAACAAAGAATCATCGTCTAAATACATATTTAGACAGAACACAGTGTCCTTAATTGCACCTCTTAGTCAGAATATCTGTACAACCTGCTTGCGACCCTTGCATGAAGTATGGTACTACAATCGAGTGTATAGAGCTCCCTCTCTCTAAAACGACACCTAATCACCACACACTATGATCTCAATCTATCACATCAAGCCTGACTCATCCTCGATCTAATAAATGATATATATCCTATTATATGTATGTCCGCTGCTAGTATCAGTCTATATTATTACAACCATTTATATACTTGTAACTTTTTCATCCATCACATAACAAACACCTGAGTGCTATAGCGTACATAAATCATAGCTGACCGTAACAATAATATAACATAAATCAAAATCTAAATAATATATACTATAATATAGTAATATATATAAAGAACGTGTTGATATATGAGCTCTATATATGGATATATTGAGTAAAGGACAGTCGAATATAAATAAATACAAAACATAGGTAAAATAAAAACCACCAATACCATAATTATATATACATGTGTATCATTCGTTATTATATCCAATTTAACATATAGAAATACGCATATAGTATCATAATTAGTCTTCATCAAAATGAGTCACAAACACAGAGCGTATCCACACAACACTAGCGAATCTAAGAAATTTATTTCAGCTGAGACATCAATGGAAAACATAAGGAAACTGCAAACATCTAATACATGTATCATATAAAGAGCATAAACTAAATCAGAACTCTATATAACTCAAACAAAATGGATGCGATGACAGATCAGCAATTAATACGGTAATAAGGCCAGATCCACAAGAACAACATCTGACCATACTGAAATAAATTGAAATAGATTACCCAAAAGACAAACATAGAATTCGCAATGGTTAGGAGACTTAACTATATACGTATGATGAAACACGACCCAAAGGGCCTCAAGCTCGCCAAATGACAATTAAGCCAATGAACAAACCCAATATCTACATTTAACAAAGCTCCCATGCAATTACATAATCAAAACATTATCAGGAAATCTCGACATTAGGTACATACCTGCTCAGTCCTCTCCATCCAAGTAATTTGATTTGATCTAAACAAATATCCAATAATTTTCATTTGTATTTTCATGATAGATAACCCCATGAAATTTATTATACAACACAGTAAACTATCATACATCATTTCTCATACCCACACCTAAAACAAACAACGTCGATTGCATTGCACAAACTGTGACCTAAAACGCGATTAAAATTTCATTATGATTATATATTTATTCTTAATTAAA
>JABUQX010055792.1:5000-15000 GCA_015478945.1 Trachelipus rathkii
GACTTCCATCTCTGATGCACAATTCTTTATCCCATAAAATTCACATTGTCGAGATTCAAACCCATCCTCTTTAACTCTGAAGGATATCTCTTCTGTGGTCAACGACCAGCATCCATGTATGGCCTCTGAACCCCATCACATCATCTCTCGGAAACGTCCAGCATCTCTTTCCTCAGGGAAGCATCACGGTGTACTGTCTTTTATCTTACCAATGTTCCTTTCTGGAATCGCCATTTTCCTAGTTTATTTGATTTCACTCACTTTTGAAGTGACAAAGTTTTTGCGTTCTTTCATGAGCTGAATATCCTTTGAAAAATATAAACCTCTTTAATCCATTTTTTATCTCGTTTTGTGTAAGTACTTCCCCTTTTGTTGGTACTACTAACACAGTATAGCTGTTTTTTTTGGTGTTGAAGTGGTGGCTCATGTGCACATCCTAAAAAAAAAAAAGCTTTCTTATTACACTCAGCATCATCCACTCCCTTTCATCCAACAAATAGCCTAATTATTTAAACTCAGATACTTGTTCCGGTTGCCTTCATCCATCATGATTTCACACTTTGGACTCGCATCTCCTACCACCATTACCTTACTCTTATCTACATATACTTTCAGACCCCTCCTTTTATATACAAAACCAAACCTTTTTACCAGTCTTCTTAAACCTCTTTCAGATTCACCACACAAAGCCATTTCTCATCTGCTTACAATAACCAAGGTACCCTTCAATCTCTACGATTTTTCATCAGTCTAACTAACACTCTCCCTTGCCAACCCTACTTTAAATTCTTTCATCATCCCATTCACATATAAATTAAATAGCCATAAAGACAACAGATCCCTGCCTCACTCTGCTATTGATATTAAACCATTTACTCTCCATTCTGTTTATTCTTACACACGCTTCACTATCAACATTCAACATACATACTTTTAATTCCAATCAGAAGTCTATCACCAATGCCATACATCATTAACACTTGCCGCATACCTTCCACATTAATACTTTCATGTTTCATGAACCTGTTGTAAGTAAGTCCATAAAACCTAAATACAGTTTCCTCATCTTCTCCTTCATTTTTTTACTATTTTTTTTCCTTCATTGTAAATTTTGATCTATACATCATATGCTACCTCTAAATGCACCTTGTTCTTCAGCAATCAGCCCCTCAGTCACTCAATGCACTCTTTTCAAACAATATACCAGCATATATCATTCCTACAACATTCAATAAACTAATTCCCATATAGTTTCTACAGTTCCCCTTACCACCCTTACCCTTATATATATATATTATATATATACCGGTATTATATATATTATATATTATATATATATATATATATATATATATATTATATATATATATATATATATATATATATATATATATATATATAATATATATATATATATATATATATATATATAACTTACACATATATTGCTGTTATGTAGTTATTTTTGTTTAGTAAGTAACGTATTTCTATTTTTAGCTTGCAAAAATATTATACTTTTTATAGGTGTGGTCATTGCAAAGCTCTTGAGCCAGAATATGCTGCGGCTGCTAAAAAGCTTAAAAAAGATGGAATTCGAATTGCAAAAGTTGATGCCACTGTTGAGACAGGTTTAGCAAAGGAATTTGATATTTCAGGCTTCCCAACCCTCAAACTTTTTAAGAAGGGTGAATTTGCTGAGGAATTTGATGGGAGTAGAACCTCGACAGGTTAGTTCAACACATCATATAAATACCATTTATTCAATTCTTAATTTTTTTATTAAAAAATTTTATATAATTTTAACCCAATTTTTTTTTTTTTATTGGCATGTTTTTTTTCATTTAAAAATATTAATAGACATTCATGATATCAAATATTTTATGCTATATGATATACCTGAAGAAATTTTCAAATTAACATAAATCATCATTATCATCACTCACCTTTTTTCCCCAGGCTGGGGGTAAGGTGCGCTACATTCTCTCTCTCTCTCTCTCTCTCTCTCTCTCTCTCTCTCTCTCTCTCTCTCTCTCTCTCTCTCTCTCTCTCTCTCTCTCTCTCTCTCTCTCTCTCTCTCTCTCTTCTCTTTTCTCTTCTCTTTTCTCTCTCTCTCGTTCTCTCTCTCTTTTCTCTCGATCTGTCTTCCGCGGTTTTCGCTTTTTCTGATGTTTTCGGTGTGATTTTATTGGCCGGTTCGTCGTTTCTCTCTCTCTTCTGGGGCCGGGGTTGTGGTCTGTCGGTTTTTTGGCTCTCTCGTCTGTTCTGCTCGCTCTCTCTCTCTCTCTCTCTTCGGTCTCTCTCTTTCTGCTCTCTCTCCTCTCGTCTCGTCTCTCTTCGCAAATCTCTATATCTCTTTCTGTGATGCTCGTTGTTGTCTCGTGTCTGTCTTGTTCTCTTCTCATTTCTTGCTCTCTGCCTCTCCTTCAAGATTTTTTCCTGTCTCTTTTCTCCTCTCTCTATCTTCTCTCTCTCTCTTTCTCTCTCTCTCCTCTCTCCTCTCTCTCTTCATAGTGTGTTGGTAGTGTTGTTGAGAGGGAGTTCCGCGTGACTCTGTTATCAGTGTGTTCGGGTGTTGGTGTCGGGTTCGTAGAGGGTCTTTGGGTCTGCTCCTGCTTCAGAGGTTCTGTGTGTTCTCTGTCTCCGATTTGGAAGTAGATCCTCGTCTGATTCTATAAGGCTCTCTCGTCTCTCGTCTCTCTCTCTTCTCGATCTCTCTTTCTCTCCTCTCTCACTCTTCTCTCTCTCTCCTCTCTATCTTCTCTCTCTTCGTCTCTCTCTCTCTCTCTCTTTGACGATTTCTCGCTCTCTTGCTCTCTCTCTCTCTCTCCTTGATCCCTTTTTCTCTCTTTCTCTCCTCTCTTTTTTTTCTCTCTCTCTTTCTCCCTCCTTCTCTCTTCTGAGTCTATCTTCTTGATTTCTTCGTCTTGCTGGTTTTCCTTTCTCTCTTCTCTAGTTTTTGGGTGATTGATAGGTTTGTGTCTACTCTCTTCTCTCCTCCTCCCTCTCTCCCTCTCTCTCTCCTCTCTTCTCCTCTCCCCTCTCTCTCTCTCTTCTCTCCCTCTCCTCCTCTCCCGTCGCCTCCCATGACACTCCACTTTCCTCGCCATTGATTTTACGTCGACCCTCTCTCGTTCATTCTCTCTCTCTCCCTTCCTCCCTCTCGCTCCCTCCTCCCCCCCCGACTCTCAATTGTTACGTTTCCTCCTCTCTCCTTCTCTCTCTCTCCTCCTTCCTTCTCTCTCTCTCTCTCCTAGTTGAAGCGCTAGTGTCTTACATGAGGTTGTGTTACGCTGTGTTAACCCTGGATCTGGAATAAGAGGCTAATAGACTATAGTCTAAAGTACACTGGTTTTTCAGATGGGAAACCAATTCTCTAGGCGCGTGTTTAGGTGATTGAGAAGATCAAACTAAATATGAGGAATGACGTATTAGGGAGTTGTTGTGGTGTGAAAGGAAAAAGAGGGGAATCAATGTAGATAAATTAGAAGACCATGAGATGTTTTGTCTATGTGGAAAGATTGGGTGATAGTTAGTAGTTACCGGATTGTATACTGTGGGTGATGTGCTGGAAATCGACCACGGCTGGGAGACTGAAGGAAAAGTGGATGGAGGTTGTAAAGGATGCCCTGGAGGAGAGGAAATATGAAGTTTGGTTTGGAGTTTGGGCATATGGCGAGAACGGAAAAGGTTGTAATTAGGAAGTGAAATGGCGGGGGTTTTGTGTGGGATACTGGTGTGTGGCCCACTGGGCCATGAGAGAGCATTCAGATTGGACGAGTTGCGCATATGTGAGGGTTTCGTCACGGATAACCAGCTGAAGCTAGGGGGTGGTTTTGCTGAGCTGCAATGTACGAAAATGGTGTTTCAGCACTAATAATAAAGGAGGCGGTAGACTGGGCTTCTTTTCCGACCTTGTGTACTTGTTCTTTCTATTTATTTCGTTTTCGTTCGCCATGCCACGTGCACCTTCCCTCTCACCAGTCTGTGTGAATAGAAGTGGATGATATTGAGTGTGTGATATATATATAGTTGTTATAATTATATATTATATAGTAATATATATATAATATTGTATATATATATATTATATATATAATATACTATATATTATATATAGTGGGATATATATATATAATATTATATATATATATAGTTCTAAGAACACAGCCCTAGCATAACACGGTTGTACTAAACACCCCAATGCCAACATTTTCAAAGATGAAGCCACCCATCAGCTCTTTATTCCCACTCAAACTTCCGATCAATCTTGGAGATGGTGTGCGACACAGATATCATAAGACGTAAACCCAACCACTCTGTCACCACCCAATTCTCACCCTCAATCCCCCTCGATCAAAGAAACTAAAATCCCCTTCTTCAACCAGCACAATTCCATTACATACACTTATCAAATATTCAAATCCCCGCCCGCGTCCCAATGAGGGGCAGGACCATCGGACTTCACAAATCAGACCACTAAAACACTTACTTCAAAACCCAAAGATAGACACTTTAATAATATATCCGCCTCCAAAAAATTCCGTGATAAGCAAATCGCTGTCCATGGAAGAGCAAAATGGACGCTCGCTGGTGGGATTCGGCACGTCACCAATCACCGAAACTCATGGACACTACTAATATAAAAATAGATTTCAGAAAACTAGAAACGTCATACATCCACACTTGCACCAGATGCTAACATTCTCAAGATTCATTATAGGAGAACCTGTCGTAATTCCGTCTGAGATTTAGCCACAGTGGACGTCGCGCATGCGTCTCTGGCCGGTGCCGTCCTTTAACTGGCTCCATCACGGCCGGCGCGCTGCTTGGAAGGCACGCAGGCGCGCGGCCGGCTTCCTGAAGTAGTACTGCGCGGCGGCCTCCGCCGAATCGCCTTCGCCCCATTCAGACGTTAGTTTATATTATATATAAGTTAGTTTTATATAGGAGGTGATGGTAGTGTTATATAGTATATTATTTATATATTATATATAAGTATATTTATAATATAATATATACTATATAATATAATATATTATATATATATTAATATATATATATAATAAAAATATTTAATATAATCACTAACAATTTCCTGCAGTGTGGAAAAGCAGCAACATGGTCCAACTATTCGCAAAAACTAAGAGGCCGCGTCTGAACTTCTACATTGCTTGCCTGTATACAGCTCTCACCTTTTATTGGTAATCACTAATATTTTTGAAACCCTTCTAACTCAACTTCTTACTAATGACAGATTGGCTGATCGTCCATTCCTCATCTGTTTGTCGATCTGGCAAGTAGGGCAGGGTTGGTAAACCCGTGGGGTTTTCATAAAAAAGACATAACCGCTGGTTTTGGGGGTGGGTTTTTGTTTTTTTTGGTGGTTTCTGGGTGTTTGTTTATTTTTATATATTTTTGTCAGAAAAACTTTTTTTGATGTAGACAATTAATGTCGCTAATCTTGGTCTTCGAGTAAGTGTGAAGTGATAAATGTTTCAATTTAAAAACCAACTAGTTTTCTTTTATATGAGAGGAAACTGCAAGTAGTTTAACTACAGCTTAAAATGTATTCTGATTTATTTTTTAAAATTTGATTACAGTAACCAAATTTATTAATTTAGTAACTTTTATGTTTTATAATATATATATATAATATATATGTAAGTAATTTAATGTTTATATATATATATATATTTATTAATTTATTATATATATAATATATAAGACTATATTATTATTATATAAGTGTTATATATATATATATCTTATATATTATATATATAATATATATATATAAATATTATATATCTATATATGTATTATTAAAAAGATTTATTATTTGGAAGATAAATCGTTGTGCACTTTAACCCTCAAGCTTTTCCCTTCCAATTTAAAGACAGATTTATTTTTTACTTTCCAGAGTATCCTTATTATTATGATATATTTATTAACATACAATCTCATATATAACATACAAGCTTTAAACTATTAAACTAAAGATGCAAATTGTTATCAAGATAAGGACTCGAAATAATATATGATAAACGATATGTAAAGAGGGGACGTATTAAGATTGACCAACCAAGCCAAAAGCGTTCTTTAGCAATTATGCAAAGGATGAAAATATTACAAAAAAAATACAGATACAATGGGTTAGAAAGCCATATATTGAGCAGTGTTTAAGGGAGGAAATGTAGAAGTCGTAAATGATAGATAAAGATTCTCTATCAAATGCGTTGGGATCCCATTTTGGAGCAAAATAAGAAATACGATTGGGAGAGAAAAGGGCTGAAGTGTTGCTTGTAAGAATTCTACAGGGGCACGTCGAGATCAATAAATAATTTTACTAGATTTCAGAGTATTGATACATCGTATTCATTACCATTTTGATTTAATCTGAAAAACACTAAGACATTTCAAGTATGTTAAGTTTACCTTTGTACATTATATTCTTGAAGATTAGGAATGATGAAATTGAAAAAATAAAAATTTTATTCTATCTTGATATAAACATCAAGAGGAATAGTGCATAAGGGATATGATGGGGGCGGTCCATTGCTGATTTTGATTTTTTTAAGAAGATTGTGCCGATTTTTTTTTTTGGATTTTGGGGGGATGATTGGCTGTAAATATTGAATTATATAGAGGTAAACCATCGAGCTCCAAAAGTGGAAGTACAAATAGGGCAAATATCTATAGAGGCTGATTAATATAAGATTAAATTTTTTCGTGGTCGCGTTTGGCGTTCATTATACTGGGGCGTTAGAAACCCATGTTACTTATGGTCTTCCCGATGTACAATATGATTTAAAATTCAAATTAATAAGAAGTATGATGAATTTAAAACCCAAGAAAGTTGGGTTTTTTGTTCTTGGGGTGTTTATATTTTTGGGTGGTTTTTGGTTTGGGGTTTTTGGGTGCCAAACCTGATACGGCTTTCGCCGTTCGAGGTCTACTGGGTATATACTTTCCTATTTAACAAAGCTTCCGATTTGAATAAATGGTTTGCGCCCTTAGGAAAGCTGAATCGGGGAGACGGTGGTGGCGCTTAACCATATCAATAAGCATTTGACCGTGGTTACTGTCGCACGCGTCACGCTCTCAAGTCTCCTTTTGGGGTTTTCCCTCCCTCCTCCTTTGGGCTTACTTATATCTAGTTTTTTTTTCAAGTCGATCAATATCGGCTGTGGTTGAATGAGACCTCTTCTTCTTTTCTGTCAATAATGGTGTTTCCCTCAGGGTTTGGTCTTTCTCCTACTTTATTTCTACTTTATTCATATTACATTGATGTTCTCACACTGAATTACTAAGCTCTATCCACACTCATATGCCGATGGATCTGACCTTCAATCTTCACTTTCAATTCTTGTCCCATCTTTACTTTTAGAATTGCCTCTCGTCTTTAACTTTCCGATTCTATTCTCGGCTGATCTGGTTAGAATTTCCGGGTGGGGGTCGTCTGAAACTTGTGAAATTCAATTAATTCTTTTTAAAACTCAACTTCTCCAACCTTCAACGATTTAAAACAGTCATTAGCATCGTAGATTTCCGTCGTATGGGAAGAAACTTATGGGAGTAGAGTTGGGGTGTTTGTGGTGGGGTAAAGACCAAAGGGAGTAAGTGTTGGTATGTGGTGTGATGAGGTATATCTGGGCTGTGTTTCTAACTTTCCATATCCTCTTTCGATGGTTCTGTCGTCGTCTCCTGTTACATAATAACATCCTCTTGAGCAATATAACATCAATAAAAAAATGTTCTTGGATACCGCACATTCACAACGGTTGCTAGGGGCGCCTGCAAAGGAAAACCTGGGAGTTCTGGTTTAGCTGTGAAGGGAGATGTTTTTTTTTCTCTTTCTCAGTTATCTCAGCCAAACAAGGGGGTTCATCCGCCCTTCGTATGGAGTTCTGTTCTCAGATCTGGGGGGGGCTCTTGTTTCCAGAACATCGGGGCTTTTGGAGGTCTTAGTGGTGTTGCCGTGATGGGCACTTTCCATAGTAAATCTGTTCTTCGAAGAAAATATTCCAGTGTTCTGTGAGATACTTTCTTTTTTCGGCAGTTGCACTCGACCCTAATATCTTTTGGTTGTACGTCTAGGTTTGTTTGCGCGATGTTGGTTAATGATTGTTTAGGTCGTCTTCTATAGGTGACACCGTGGTATGGGTATGATTGTCTTTAGTATGTTCTGAGAAGCACGCATTGCTAGCGGGACGCAGGTTGTTTCGAGGGAATTACAAACTTGGCTAGCACTCGCGTGTAAACACCTACCGTTAACAACGACGCCGCCCTCGTAGCAACACTAGCTGCGAGTGCTGGTGTTTCGCACGAGTTTTCTGTAGATATTGTTAACTCCAGGCTAGTTCGCTTCGGTTCTCCTTCTTTTCCGCTGCCACTCTGTTCTGTGGAATTCTCTTTCCCCACTCCTTCTGTGTTCTAGCTGCTGATTAATCTCCCCATTTTAAAAGCCATACGTGCTGTGCTCATCTGGGTAAATTTTGCGCTAATAAGCCGGATTTGAAATGAAAATTTTGGCATGCAACACCCCTCCTGTGAATAGGCGCTATGCGCCCTGCATGAGTGTTGTGCCAACTGTAAAAAAATATAAGTATATATATATATATATATATATATATTATATATATATATATATATTATTATATATATTATATATATATATATATATATATAGTATAAGTATAGTATATATTTTATTCTTATTATTTATTATTTATGGTGCTATCTACAGTTTTTTCCCGCTTGAGGCGGGTACGTGGTACGCTACAGCTCGCCACCTAACACCCCTCATCTCGCCCCCACGCCACCTCCTCACCCCACTCTATCCCTCGTCACACCATCTACCCCTCTTCTCCCTCTATCGATTGCTCTCTCTCCAGCGAGTCTCGCTTTATATTCCATCCTTGTGCGTGTTGTGCCACCTTCACGTTTACCTTTTGTCGTCCCTCGTTTGTTGCTTACCCTTCCTCTCGCTTTCGTTGATGAAAAATTGATTAAATGGTCCGGCGTTGTCGTGATCTGGCTCTCATATCTTCTCCTCGATACCAGCTCTTTCCTTAGCATTCTCGAACTCTCAATGCCACATACATCTTAACATTCCCTTCTTCCTCTTTATTTCAGCCCACCCTCACCCGCATTTTTCTCTTTCTCACGTCATCTCTGCCCCTCAACTAATTCCTAATCCTCTTCTGCTGTTAACTAATTGCTCTTATCAGCTCTCAGGCCTCACAAAGACGCGCTTCTCGAACCAACCTTGTGATTACGCATATACTTCAAACTTCTTCCTGGACCTAGTGCATTCCAACCCGCGGACGTTTCCACTGGCGATGTTCCTGTCGTCTCACCAGACATTCTGTCGCTCATACAGACACTATTGGTTGCTGGTATTTGTGTTTGGTTATGCTGTGGTCGCTTTTTGTGCATGGGTGCTCATTTGAAATTATTTCTACGTACACCTTGGTCTTGTCCGTATTCTCTACCGTCTAGGATGTTTTGTGTGTTTGAGGTTAGGTTCAATTGGGTTTTTTTGTGTTACTTTCTCTGAGAGAAGCTATATACTTGTCTTAACTTTCTTTGTGGATTAGTAAATACACAGGCACCTTGGGTTCCCACCATACTTTCTTCCTCAGGAACACTACAACGCTCTCATGTCCTGGTCTCCTCACTCAAAATGTTCTATTCTCCTCCTTTGCATTGCCTCCCGTCACCCTTACCATTCAAATCCATTCCCTTAAATATTTAAAGAAATCTTACTTCTTCCAGAACTACACCCCCAACTCGAACACTGCTATTCCCTCCCCTCCTCACTTTCTCCTCCTCAAAGACACTAACGTACTTTTACTCTTACCCAAGGATTTTATTTTAAAGCCCCTTTGGGTCCGCACTATTACTCTCAAACTCCGTCAGCCAGAGTACCCCCGTTCAACCTTCAAGTGAGGCGCCCGAGAAGTAATCTTTATGCGGCTTGGGAAGCTTATTAGGACAA
>JABUQX010055792.1:17500-22500 GCA_015478945.1 Trachelipus rathkii
ATTAGGGAAGCTCTATGGCAGGTGTTTGCGATATATGGTGTTGGTTGTAAGCTTCTGAATGGAATCAAAGATGTAATGACGATGGTGGAAGCGTGTGTAAGAATAAATGGAGTCGACAATGTGATTGTTTTAATATTAATAGCGGAGTGAAGCAGGGATGTGTTATGTCTCCTTGGTTATTCAATTTTTATATGGAAGGATTATGAAAGAATTAGAGGTGAGGATAGCAGGGAACGATGTTAGAATGTTTGAGATCGGAAGAGAGTGGAGGTTGCCCTACTTATTATATGCGGATGGTTTGGTTTTGTGTGGCGAATCTGAAAAGAGTTTGAGAAGATTGGTAGAGAGATTTGGCAGGGTGTGTAAAAGACGGGTTGAAAATAAATGTGTTATTAGTAATTTAATGGGTTGTGAGTAGAACGCGTTCTCGGTGTGAAATTTATGTTCAAGATTTTCTGAGCACTGGGAATACACACAGTGTCCTGAGGTTTAAAATATTTTAGGTATGGTGTTTGCATCTGAGAATGGGTACGTGATGATTCATGAGTTGTAGTAGGAAATTAGTGAATGGCCATGGTACACAAGGGGTTGCTGGTGGCAATTAAATTCGTTGGTGAATAATGTTAATCGGGGGATCTTTAAGTCTTGAGTGTGCTAAGGGTCTTACAAGTGAGTATGTTGGTTACTTTTGGTTATTGGTATAGTAGTGAGGACTATGGTCTGGAAATAAGATGTACTAGATCTATAGTTCAAGTGTGTTCAATGACATCTTAGGGGGTGGCAAGGTGTGAAAGAATTGGATTAAATTGAGGTACAATGGACGTATTAGAGAGTTGGTGGTTGTGGGAAGAAAGGGGTAAATTGAAGAGAATAATGAAAGTATTGTTGAGCATGGTTTTGGTTGGGAAAGGATTGAATGATAGTCTCGTTGGTTAAAAACGGAATGTATATGTAGCGGAGTTGGGTGTTGGGTAACGCGGACGGCTTGGGAGACCGGAAGGAAAAGTGGATTGAAAATGGTTGTAAACGCACTGAATGTCCCTGAAGGAGTAGAATGTGAGTTTGGCAGAGGCGATGAGAAAAGGTGCATAATGGGGGTGAATGGCGGGGGGTTTTGTTAGGGTATGGTTTGTGGCCACCGTCGGCCAGGGAGTGAACCTTTCAGTGACGCATTTACCCATATGAGGGGTTTCCGTCGCGGTCTCCATGAAGAGCTCTTGGCGTGGATTTTCTGTCTGTGACGAGTTCACACTAATTAAGATGGTACAGAGGGGGCGGTAAAGGCTGGGCTTTCTTTTGCTTTTGTTATTGTCACATGTTCTTCTTCATCATCTGTTTCTGATTCCGAATCTTCATCAACAAACGCCCGCTCGAGTATATAGACCACTTTACCTTCCCCAGTCTTGGGGAAAAGATGGAAGAATGAAGAAGAAGAAATATATATATATACTATTATAATATATATATATATATTATATATATATAATTATATATATATATATATATTATATATAATATTATATATAATTATAGTATATATTATATATAATATTATATATATATATATAATCTTCGATTATATTATATATATATATATATATATATATAATATATATATATATATATATATATATAGTATATATATATAATATATATATATATATATATATATATATATATAATATATATATATATTAGTATATATATATTAATATATATATATATATTATATTATATATATATATTATATATATATATAATGTTTATTTTAGCTGGCTCCTGAATACGAAGGTGCTGCTGAAGATTTGAAAGCCTTTAATATACCTTTGGTAAAGGTGGACGCAACAGCAGAAACAAGTTTGGCAACAGAATACGATGTCAAAGGCTATCCTAAGTTGTTGGTGTGTATTTTGTGTTGTCTATTTTCTAATTCATATTATTTAACACTTGGTTGGAAGAAGTGATTTGCTTCGAGAGGTTGCTATGGAGAGGAAGGAGTTTGTGAAGTGAACAAGTATTTTTGAAGGCAGTGGAAATTCATTAATATTTTTGCTTTTGAATCTATTTTCAATGAAAAAATAATTTTTTAACAATAATTAAGATCTTTTTACAAAATTTTCAAGCAACTGGTGTGAAGCATCAAAATGGCTCAACTTAATTATTTTGGAAGTGAAATAATTTTAATTTTTGTTACACTACAAAACGTAGGCTTTTATCTTCAAATGGTATGAAATAATGGATCGATAGTTCTATTGAAACTTTCCGTTGCAATATTCATTTAGTGGACACATCTCTTAGTCGATCAGAGATAGTAGCAGTGAGCTTAAATAACTGCGTAAGAAGGTTGTTGGGGGTAGATAATTCAAAGAAGCTCACTGTGAATTGATCAGTAAAGAGTACTGTAGATTCTCTCATTGTAATTGGACACGAGAAAGACATTCATTAGGTGTAAAAGTTTAGTTGATGTTCAGCCCATCTTAATACTCCTCAAGTTTCCTATGAAGTGTTCATAGTTTGAATGCTTGGTTTGCTGTGCTTCAATTTATTAGCTCATACATATAAAATTTATACTTTGTCAATTAAAAGATCAAGTTGAAAAGAAATAAATACATTTATATCTTCTTTTGAACAGGTGTTTAGGTATGGTCGCTCTTTTGAGTACAAAGGACCTCGTGATCGTAAAGGAATTGTAATTCATATGGAAGAACAAACAAAATTGCCATCAATCAAAACAACATCTCTGTTACAAGCCAAGAACCAAATTCCTAGAACGGACCCTTGTGTCTTTGCATACTTTGAGAGTGAGAATAAATTTTTTGAGGAATATATTTCAGCTGCTAATCACATGAGAGGTGGGGAAAATTTGTTGTAATCATTTTAGACAATAATAATTTTTGGTTTAACTGTTTGCAAAGCTGGTTAATTAAAAACTAAAACAAATATGGCGTTAGCATTTATTTTTTATTTGACTGATTTAATTTATAACATTTAAATTTAGTAAATGTTTTTCTATTATTATTATTATTATTATTATTATTATTATTATTATTATTATTATTATTATTATTATTATTATTATTATTATTATTATTATTATTATTATTATTATTATTATTATTTAGAAATTCTATATCAGCTTTTGTTTTAATATAAGTTTTACTTTTAGCTTCCAATTCACGAAATTTTTTCTTTTAATTTTCATGTCATTTTCTTAAAACTATTCTAGAGAATAATTTACAAAGAAAGTAAGGCATTTTTATATTTATTAGTTCTTGACCGGTTTAATCCGTAAACCTCAGACATCTTCAGAGTTTTGATTCTAACAAATGGATGAATGATTTTAAACAAGAATGTAAATTATTAAATTTAAGTAGCATTTCATATTATATTTAATCTAAGGGACATTACGTTAAACTTTGTTAATGTCTGGTTTGTGAAATCTTATGTAATAAGATTATTATTATTATTATTATTATTATTATTATT
This sequence comes from Trachelipus rathkii, assembly GCA_015478945.1. NCBI lineage: Eukaryota > Metazoa > Arthropoda > Malacostraca > Isopoda > Trachelipodidae > Trachelipus > Trachelipus rathkii. The sequence goes on from JABUQX010055792.1 coordinate 20,987, forward strand.
ATTATTATTATTATTATTATTATTATTATTATTATTTTTATTATTATTTTTATTATTATTATTATTATTATTATTATTATTATTTTTATTGTTATTTTTATTTTTATTATTATTTTATTATTATTATTATTATTATTATTATTATTATTATTATTATTATTATTATTATTATTATTATTATTATTATTATTATTATTATTATTATTATTATTATTATTATTATTATTATTATTATTATTATTATTATTATTATTATTATTATTATTATTATTATTCCCCTGTACAGGAGCTATGTTTTCATAGTAAGTTTGGCACTGATAGCTGTTAACCTGATTATTGTCCATTGTCTAATTCAGGGGTACCCAAAGTGGGTGCCGCGGCACCCTGGGGTGCCGTCAGCGTGTGCTGGCACATTTTTCAATTTTCACTAAAATTTTGGAGTTAAGTAGTATAATTCGTTTTTATAATAATAAAAAACTGGAAAACCGCATATTATTGCCGAGACATTAATTAAATCTTGACTGAAGGGTGTTGTTAGTTGCATTTTAGGTCCAGATATGGCCAAGAAGATTGATACTGTGCAGCTATCAAATAACTCTATAAGCAAGCGAATTAACACAATTTCAGAGACAGTCGAGAACGAATTTATAAGAAGATTGAAAACTTGTGAATTTTTTTTAGTTTACAGTTTGATGAAAGTACCGACGTAGCGGGACCTGCTGTTCTTCTTGTGTTTGTGAGGTGGTACCCATTCGTAATGCAAATAGAAGAGGAACTTTTGATGAGCGAAGTGCTGAGACTTACATCACTGGCGACGAAATTTTCAATGCCATCGACAAATTTGTACAGGAAAATGGTTTGGAATGGAGCAAGTGTGTGGATATTTGCAGTGATGAGCCGGCCACACTGGTTGGGAAAAACGAAGCGAGACGTGTTCTAGGACTGAAGCAAGTGGCAGAAAACGCCACCAGCAGCCATTTTGTCATACATCGGCATTCCCTGGCAACTAGAAAGATGCAACAAGATTTGAAAGTCGTACTGGATGATGCTGTGAAGATAATTAATCATGTTGAGAACCGCCCGCTTCAAGCACGCCTTTTAAAACTTACCGCCGAAGATATGGGTATGGATCATTTCCACTTCTTGCTGCACACAGAAGTGCGGTGGCTTTCAAGGGGAAAGATTTTAGCCAGACTGTTTGAACTAAACGATGCATTTGGTGGTCACATTTACAGTGCAGTCTTTTATTCAAAAATTAACTGATGTTGATTGGCTGCTTAAATTTATATACCTCTCCGACATATTCGAAAAACTAAATGAAACCACCACATCTCTTCAAGGGAAGGGATGAGCACAATTAGGCAAAATAAAAGGTTTGCGCAATTTTTTTTTTATTTTTTGAAGCGTGTGTTAAGAGCAGAGACATCTCCAACTTTCCTCGGTTGCAAGAATTTATCAAAACAAATGAGATCCATCTTCACCGAACGTCCCAATTATGACTTGCCCACTTGGAA
>JABUQX010055792.1:27500-37500 GCA_015478945.1 Trachelipus rathkii
GCGATATAGCTCTCACTTGTATTCTATCTTAAGATCTTTGAACCCTTCTCAACTTCACTTCTTAAGAATTATCTGTAAACTCATTCCCTTCTTTCCAATAGCCAGTACGGCTTTCAGCGCTCGAGGTTCTTTTGGCGAGTATACTTTCATTTTTAACGTTATTTAATTTGGTCTTCCGCCATTAGAAACTCGGGAGACTGCGTGGTGGCGCTTGACATATTCAAAGAATTTGACGAGTATGGCACGCTTCACTGCTCTTCAAGCTTCCCCTTCCTTTGGGTTTCCTCTTTTCTCTTTTTAATTATGTCTAGCTTTAGTTCAAATCTCTAAATATTCGGCTGTTGTTGATGGGCGACTTTCTTCTTCTTCTTTTTCTGTTCATATAGTGGTGTTCTCAGGGTTCTGTCTTTATCTCCTACTTATCCTACTTTTCATTAATGACTCCTCTCACCTGCACATCTAACTCTATCCCACTCACAGACCGATGAACTCAACCTTCATTGCTTCAACTCATTTCATTCTGCTCCCTCTTTTTTACTTCCAGAATTGCCTCTTGTCTTAATCTTTCCTATTTTATCTGGATAGAATTTCCCGGTGGGGTTCGTCTCACACTTTGAAATTCAATTCTTTAAAACCCAACTTCCTACAAATCTCCTTCTCTAAAACGTATTCTTAACGTTTCTATCTCTTTCGCCGGTTCTCTCGTCTCTCCTGTTGACAATATAAAACATCCTTGGCCTTAACATAAACAAAAAAATGTCTTGGAGACCTCATAACACAACGGTTACTTAGGGTGGCCTTGAAGTAACTGGGGAGTTCTGTTTAGACTGCCGAGACTTTTTTTTTCTTCTTCTCAGTTGCTCCGCTTCAAAGGGTCTCTTGCTCCCTTGTATGGAGTACTGTTCTCATATCTTGGGGAGGGGGCTCTGGCTTCACCCGGCTTTTGGATAGGGTCGAGTCAAAGGCCAAAAGGCTTATAAACTGTTCTTTTGGTGCTTTATCTCTATTCTATTAGGCACCCAGCGGCAACGTGCTCGAGGGAAACTCTGATTATTTTGCGTACAAACCACTTTACGACGGCTCATCGTAGCACAAGGATGCTGTATCTGTGTTTGATATTGTGTCGTTGATATTGGTAACTCCAGGCTAGTTCGCTGTGGTGCTTCCTCCTTTTCCGCCACCTCTGTTCTGTGGAATTCTTTTCCATCTTCTGTATGTCCTGCTGAATTTAATCTTCCTCACTTTAAAGCCTGCGTCTGTGCTCATCTGCGTAATTTGAGCTAGAGGGTGAACTTTTGAGCTTACTACACCCCCTCCTTGAATAGGGCTCTGACTGTGAGTGGTGGTGACAACTGTAAAAAAAATCCTTAGGTGGGCAGATGTGGCAAATGAACTAAATGCTCTGCTGAACCCCATCCAAAACAAAAATTTTGCTCTTCAAATACTCTCAAGAATGACAATATTGTCGCAACCACAACATACTTTTACTTATTCAAACTTAAATTTAACTTTAGAATTCTAGTACTCACACAAACAAAATCTACCATAGCTCTCTACCACAAGTCACTCATCAGAATTGCAAATATTTCCACACCAACACAAACACATTTCACACCACACCACTCATTTTCACCGTTTCCTTTCATCTTTGTTTCAGTCACAGCTAGCAAATCAAATTTGCCCTTTCTAAATACATCCATCACCTCTCTCCTCAACAATTATTCTCTGACATTCCATGTATCCATACCAATTCATACATTTTCGCGAAAGATTAGGACGCCGATAATGGCGATCACCGACCTTCTCTGAGCCATAGCTAGCCATTCCTGGCCAAAAGATAAGTCGGTATGTTGGCCAGGCCATTGTGGAAGGTCGCGTTCAAAAATTTTCCGATTCCGACTCCCGGACTCCACCTCTTTCAAAATTTACCGACTTCCGACTCCGACCTCTTCAAAATTACGACTCCGACTCCACCCTTTGAAAATTACCGACTTCCGACTCCGGCTCCACTCTTTTGAAAATTACGACCTCTTGAAAATTAACGACTCCGACTCCCACCCTTTTCCAAATTGCCGACTCCGACTCCCCTCTCTTCTTCAAAATTACTGACTCCCCGACTCCGACTCCACTCAAACAAAGGTAGTGGCCAGCCAACCCAACTACCACATTCCCTAGTTGCCTCTACGACACGCAGGACATACGATTCTCGGCAATTTTTTTCCTCCCACACATAGGGATATAAGGATAGGGGATGTCTGTAGAATGTTGTCTAGAAGAGGGGTGTGGATAATAAGTATGTGTATATGATATATGGATAAAAGATGGTGTCTCTGAGATGTCTGGAGGTTGAGTGTGGATATGAACGCAGAACAGAAAGGCGAACCATAGGCACTGGAATGTCATACATACTTATAATATATATATATACTATTATATATATTATATTATATTATATATATATTATATATTATATATATATATATATATAAGTATTATATATATATATATATAGTATATATATTATATATTATTTATTATATATATACTTATATATATATATATATATATATATATATATATATATATATACTTATATATATATATATTATACTTATATATTATTGAGTTTTTTATTTCCCTTCTTAATATTTGTTCATTTAATCGGCAAAATAATCGGCAAAAGCAGAAATTGACGATGACGATGACGATGAAAAAAAAAAAAAAAAAAAATTTTATGCGAATTTGCCGATGACAGATGACGATGACGAATTAATGTCCCATCACTATATATATTATATATATTATATATAATATATACTAATATATATATATATATTAAATATATATATATATATATATATATAATATATATATATATATATATATATATATAATATATTATATATATATATATATAGGTATATATATATATATATATAATATATACTATATATCATATATAAATATATATATAATATTATATATATATATATATATAATATATTTATAATATATAATATATATTATATATATATATTATATTTATATATATATATTATATTGTAATATTATTACTAGGTGAGAAGTTGTATACCTTCATTACTTTTGATTGATGAAGTAGCTTCAAATTGTTTAAGGAAAAACTCGATTAACATTTTGTTCCCTGCCATTTTACAATGCCAAGTATAGATTGAATAAAACAATTATCCAGTAATAATTGTTTTATATTTTTAAAAAAAAAATAAATTTAAAACCATCTTGCATCAATTTATCTTCACCATTTTTTTTTTCACCAAATTTCTTAAACCCGCCCAATCGGCAATATCGCATTAACGCTAATCTCGCGAGCATGGATTTTTTTTTTAAAAGAAGTGACTTACATTGTTACATGTGTTCTAAAGCTGTCTCCTGGAACATCTCTATGTGGTAAGATTTTTATTGTTTCTTCTAATTACTGCGAAATAAAATATCAAGGCTTATACAAATTTTTCACTCATCCTGACACTGAAGGAAATTTATCGTGAAAGTGGCGACCATTTTCTTGAGCTTTAACCTGAAGAAGATACACAAATATTGTCCGAAGCAGTGATTTGAGTGACGACCATTTTCTTGAGCTTTAACCTGAAGAAGATACACAAATATTGTCTGAAGCAGTGATTTGAGTGACGACCATTTTCTGGAGCTTTCGCCTGAAGAGGATACGCATAAATTATCCGAAGCAAGGATAAAATCGCCTAAAAGAGCCGCAAAGCAAAAACACCAGTGCCACAAAGAGAAAAAGGAGTCAAGAACACACAAAACCGTTCACACACGGTTAACAGGTACTCTCAAAGCCATTTTTATTATTATATAAAATTTTTTTTAATCAGGATAACTAAATCCTCATATAAATATTTGCTCGCTGGTAGCAAATCACAAATTGATTACGCAAGCACTGGTTTTCCATAAACCAAGTTGGAAAATTTGAACCCACGGTTCATTGGCAGGAAGCAGCATTTGCCGACAACATAGAAAGTTAGGAATAATTCCTACTACCAAAAATAAAAGAGGAAGGAGACAGAATTCCTAAAGAGAAGGCAGACACGGAAATTTTCACTTCTCCATTGTCCCTTTCTAATCAATAGTGGTGTACATACTGTTGATCCGGAAAAATTGACCGCAGTATGTACATCATTATAACTAACATTTTTTTTCCTCACAGCGATGATACTACTAGTGCACCACTAGCACTAGAGAGTATTATCCACAGTTTTTCAGGGTATTTTTTTTAACAAATAGTGGTTTTGTATCTATTTTTTTTCCAGCGATAATACTACTAGTGCTACCACTCACTAGAGAGTATTATCCACTGTTTTTTCAGAGTAATTTTTTAACAAATGTAATGCAATAAGAGTCCCAGTGACTATATCTTTGTTATTTTTAAATTTTTTAAGAGTCCGATTGACTCCAAATTTCTTATTGCATGTACAAGGCCCACAGCCTTTTCATTTTTAATGTCCACTAAATAAAGCCCACGGCTTTCGCATTATATTAATATTTATATATATGTTAACGACACTATCCTCCTGGATAGCGACGTTAAGGTTGTAACAAGGCGTAGGACCTTCCTGATTCTAAACATAAGCAGATAAAAAAAAAAAACAATTTCTTTTCATTTTGAAAAAAATTATAAAAGAATCAACACATCGTTGTAAATAACAAGCCCAAAAAGGCTCGAATTTTAAATTTCTCATAATATTAGCGCACAAAAATTTTAAGATTTTGTTTCATATCAAACAAATTACTTAATAACTTTTTTTATAAAGGCATTCACCTAAAGGTACCACGTACCCTCATTTTAAATTTTTTTTTAAAGAATCAAAGTCGTAAATAAGCCCAAGGAGGTTCGAATTTTAATATTTTATAGCACTAGTGCACGAAATTTTAGGTGGTTTCAATTCAAACAAATCACTTTAATAACCTTTTTTATAAAGGCATTCACATAAAGGTACCACGTACCCTCATTTAAATTTTTTTAAAAGAATCAAAGCGTCATTGTAAATAAGGCCAAGGAAGCTCGAATTTTAATATTTTATAGCACTAGCACACAAAATTTTAGATGGTTTCAAATCGAATGAATTACTTTAATAAATGAATAAATAATAATAAAATTTTAAAGGAAAGCTATTTTGGAAAAAAAAAATTTCGAATAAAAGCAAACTATTTCCGCAAAAGATAGTTTTTATTTTTTTTTTTTCGCAATAATTTCTCTCCTAAATTTATTTCAAACAAAGGGCAGCATCTGCTTTTCCAAACGTTCGCATAAGCCACCCTAGGCAACTCAACCCGTTTTCCTAGTATTTCTACCTCACTCCTTGGTACTCGTTCGAACTATTCATTGATAAATCACAACCATTTAACTTTATATATACCGCGTATATATATATTATTTTTTATATTCTTTTTGGCTCAAATTTAACATTAATCGCAAATAATAAGTGATGCAAGCTTTATATTCTCTAAATCTGGGCACCTCTGCCCCACTGAAAGAGCATGGGAGAGCCGTATATGGCAAAGAAAATGGTTTTCAATTACAAATGAGACGAATTATCAGTTCTCGCAAGAACCCACGGTTCCAACAACCATTTCATCGCAATGGTTCCATTCCTAGATTTTTGGCCCACAAGCCACAGCATAGTGCTCAGCCCCCCTATCATAATAAGCGACAAAGGCAATGCCAAACTTCTTCTTTCAATAGAACCCATCACAGAGGGTTCAAGTCATTGTTCACTCATTTTGCTTCCAAAGAAGAATTAGTGGACAACTGGAGAAAACCTTCCTTCCTCAGTAGAGGAACTCGCCAAAATTTCTCTCCCCCATACCAAGATGGGAACATTCGCAGCAACAGAGAAACTCATCCAAATCGAACCTCTAATAGGTCCACAACTCATCCCCACAGTGGGACTCTCACTTTTCGCAGCTCAGCAGCTGAAACTTTAGTAAACAACCATTCTAATGTATACTATAGACCAACTCTTAATAATGTTAAAGACAATGATTCTAAAAGTAATTTGCATAAATATAATAATGTTACTGGTAATGATTCCCCATTGGAGTCTTATTATAAAAAGCAATGGGCTCCAAACTCTAACTCGCTTTCTTTCAAAGTTAAGGGCACTCATGGTGACGGTATGTTATCATCAGAGGGTGCTATCAGGCTTAATGGTAACATTAACATGATGAATTTGCAAAAGCGAAATGCAAAGACATACACAAGAAAAAGAACTGAAGTTAGAATAGAAATATTAGATTTCCAAAACGGTGAAGCAAATGCTGATTCAGAGGTTAGAAGAATTGGTAGTGAAAACCGGACTGAGTTCCAAAATGGCAAAGCACATGCTGAGGTTTTACTTATCGATAGGGAGCTTGACCAACTCAATCATATTCCTGGTCATTCTACTAATCTTCGCAATACACAAATTTTTTCTAACTCCCAGCAAATGTATTCTGTTCCTTCGGTTCATCCTAAAGAACCAAGTTTATTGCCACGCAAACTTCAGGACTGTTCTGTTAAGCTTCAACACAATCCTGAAACATTTTCAAAGCTCATTAAAAATTTAAGTTATTCTCCTCCGCTAACAATTTTTCCGCAGCTTCTTTCTAATCCTTTCCATGAAGAAGCAGTTCTCGAAACGCAGCAAAATTCTCAGGGAACTCTCCCTAAACCCTCTAAGAATTTTTCACAACATTCAGTTCTCTTCAATGAAGCGATTTTGTTGCCTCCGCAACCAAAAATTCCACAAGCTTTTTCTAACAAATGTAATTATCACAAGCAATCGTCCAAAGTGTTCTCGCGAAACACAGCTTTACTAACTCCTGCTCAAACTTCCTATGAATCATCTCATTTCTCTAATCTTCGCAAAGATCAATCTTCTATTCTCACTCTAAACTCAAATCTAAGCCCATCGCATGACCCTCAATCTTCCTTTCTCTCGAAAGAACAAAATCCTTCCTTTATACAGGGCACAAATAGTTCTCACAATGTGCCAATGATTTGTAAGAATGTAAGAGGCTGTCTCAATGCACACTTTGAAACATTTCCCCCAAAGGGTCCTCATTGTACTCAAAATATTTGTAAAGACTCATCACTAGAGTCCATTAAAAATATAATACAAACTCAAAATATTCAAAGTTACCATAAGTTAAATAACAAAAATATATTAATTAATAATAAACAAAAAATTTTATTTACTAAAGTGGGAAAACTCCATAAAAAGATTTGTACTCCCAATAATGTTATATTAAACAACACAGGTCATAATCTTTTCAATATTTGTCACGGTTCCATGAATTCAATTGCATCTCTCAATGAAACTAATGAGCACCTCGCTCTAAATACAAATTTTGAAGGAAAATTTAAAAATTACGTGAATTTTAATAACACAGGTAACTTTGATAATCAGGATCACATAGCTCTAGATAAAATAAAGCAAAATGCTCTTAGTATAGAGGAAGATAAGAAACTTTATAACTCTTCTTTCGCTTCGCAACTAGTACCTATTCCTACCTCCTCGCATGATCTAATGACATCTTCTCCAACACTATACCGTAGGAGCATTCTCAACCCATTTACTAAATCTGCAACGCTCACCTCTCAGTTAGTAGATAACACTAACAATAATTTTGCTCTCTCAGCATCTACGATGTCAATTATATATAGTATGAACCTTCACAATCCTTACCTTCCTATACCATCGCTTCACCCTTCCAAACAAGCTTCGCTTTGCCATCTGGCTCACTCTTAAAACAAGTTATCTCAACCCTGGTTAAATTTCAAGTAAGTTAGGCAAACATTAATCTCAATCATTTTCCAAGATTATCTCCATGTTAAGTTCGCTCGCTTCTCAAAAGTTACTCATTTGAGGCTTATCCAAACCTTGGATGGATTCACATCAGGTTTATTTACTCTAAAAAGGGGCTGATTCTTCAACCCCATAGGCATTGCATACTTGTTTCCGCTAAAAGACAGGTTCTCTTTTTCTTTCCAAAAGCTGTTTACTCACAAAGTTCTCATTGCATACTTGTTTACGCCAAAAGACAAGGTATTTCCTCAAATTTATTTAATATACTCCAAACCTGGAATAACCCAGCCTGTGAAATAAAATTTAAAGAGAAAACCAGGGCATTTCTACTCCACACTCCTTCACAAAAGAAATAGCTTCACATTGTCCACGACATGGAAGCTCCTTCATACATTTTCGCTCTATTTCGCATTCTCGCCTAAGCCAACGGCACATTATAAACTTTTGCACATTCGCTTTAAAATACTATCCTCTAACAGCATGTTAGCGCTTATAACAACTGCATGATTTTACTTTACACAAGCATCTTTCATCAAAATACTAATGCAAATCGCATCGTTCCGCTTTAACACTAAAGCTTTCTGCGCTAAAATCAAATTTAAAAAAAAAAATACTTGTAAAATTTCACATTTTTAAAACTGATTTTGATTTAAGTAAACAAACTATTTTCCATTAAGCAACCGCTTTTCTATAAAAGCAACATCAACGCAAATTGCATCATTTCAGTTTCACAATAAAACCATATCTCCAAAACACAGGGTTTACTCACAACACTTAAAAAAAAATATTCAATAACGCTTATCCATAAATAATAGTGACTTTTCCATTATCCAATTACCTTTCACAAAGGTAATTCACCACTCTTATGGATAACAGGTTCCAAATTTTCCACTAACATTTTCTCTAAACAAAGTTTTTAACAAAACTAAAACATTTTTTTCCTCCTTTACATGCTAAGCACACTTTTAAAAGCACATAATAAGTTTTAAATATCATTTTTTTTAAACCACCATACAAGGTAATTCACCACAATAAAAATCACACGCATGGCAGGTAAATCACTGCAACAAAACACATTTGAATGCACTTCTCAAACACACCACTAACAGCATGTTCAAACAAACAACTCAAGGTGCCATCATATCACAAAGAATACTCTCTGTGACTTCCTGAAACTTCGCCTTTTGAATGAAAATTTTCATTCCTCATACAAGAAACATTGCACATAAATCACAAGCACTTAAAAAAAAATTTTTTGCCACCCGGCAGTCATTTTATATTTTAAAGAAAAAATATAAAAACTGTAACATCTTAGAAATTAGAATATTTCTAAGCATGTTAAACAAAACTACTTTTAGTTTAAAAAGTTGAACACAAATTTTTTTTTATTAAGTTAAAGCATATCAAAATAATTAAACATTTTAACACCATAAAGCTTATTTTCTTGTAAAAATTACTTTTCACTCACTCTAAATTGTAGTTGAATAAAATTTTGTTATGAAATTCCACACAAACCCATAAGATATAAAATTTAAAACCATTTCACTTTGTAACCACAAATTTCACTTCAGATCCAATTGCTTTCATGAAACACGGCTATCAAAGCACATTCTCTTTCCTTGCCTCCCACTTTAAAACCAATCATATCAAAGAACTACCAGTGCACAACTGATCACTGACACTATTATATACAGGGTAAATTTCAAAATATGTTTACAATAATAGCAAAATTTATAGCACCAAGATGCTCACCATAGGTATTTGGTTTTTCCATCTCTATTTCTTAAGGTTATGCATTTTCCAAAGTATGCAAACATAACCATTAATTAACTTATTTTCCGTATCATTTTCTGGCACTTTTGCCCCATTCGGCACCATCACCGCAATTCACTCCTACAGTAAAACACCACCAGAAGTAACATACTTTTTCTGGGGAGGAGAACTCTATCCTCGGCCATTTATTTTAATGTCCGATTATATTGAATAAAAGAATAATTTTATAATTATTCTTTTGGTTTAAAAAAAAAAATAATAAAAAAATTTTACACTCCTGCTCCAAATCTTATCTTCACTGACTTTTATCACCAGAATTTTTAAACCTATAAAAAGGTAACACTCAACTTCTCACAATCTCCCACGAGAGGCCTGAAAATTTTCCA
>JABUQX010055792.1:40000-42500 GCA_015478945.1 Trachelipus rathkii
TCTTTATTTTGTTTTAATTTTTGGGACATTAATTCAATAAATTTATGAAAGACCATTTTATTCAGGCTGTTTCTTTCTTTCTTTGATTTAATGCAACGCCTAGTCTTCAGGTTTGGCAGAACTGATTTTGGTTTCGTAATTCACGGATTTAAAAGTCTGAAAAAGACTAATTTTAGCATTTGCTTAATTTTAAGTACAATTTTTTTAGCAGTTTTATAATTAACCTTTAGGTCTATTTATCTTGCCTGGGAACTATATTGCCTGACCTCGAATTATTTCTATTTTAAAGCAGATCCCCTATGCGGACATTATGTCTAAGACCCTCGTGTTCGGTATCTACGATTTTGACAGATTCTCTAAACATGACCAAATCGGTGAGGTGAAGATTCCATTATGCCAAGTTGATTTGGCTCAGACTATTGAAGAGTGGCGAGAACTTCAGTCAGTTGAGGGAGACGGTGGTCAGGTGAGCGATTATATAGGATAAACTTTTATCTTAGTTCTAAAGTAAGTTATTTTATGGTTTTGGAGGAAGGCTAGAGCCTCTTCACTATGGAATATAGATTGAGAGTCAGCTGTTAATCTCTTCCTTTATCAAACTTCCTTTTCTCCTAAAACAAAGAGGATTCAGTCGTTCCTCTGATTTACAGGGTAAATATTTTTCATTTCATATATTAAAAGGCATATAGAAACTCCTGGCTCACTTTTTTTATACTTTATTTTGGCATTATTGTCTCGAAACTTTATATACTCTATTGAAATAGTGATATGACCCCGAAATATGATTAGTTAATATACATATGCACATACACACACATTTTGAAAAATTACACTATATTGGCATACATCTCAATAAAAACATACATGAGTAACAAAATTTATATGTTATTAGGACACCAATATCATAAAAAAAAAAAAAAATAATAAAATCGATTGAGAGAGTGTGTTTGTAAAAACATCTTCACAAAAATTTTCATAATAAAAGACTTAAATATGTATGTGCATATATATAATATATATTATATATATAAATATACTATATATATAATATATTATATATATATATATATATATATATATTATATATATATGATAATATATGTGTCTATATTTTTTTTTAATTTTTTAAACTTTTATAAAAATTCCTTTTTTTAAACAGTACTAAATGAATGACTTTAATTCATCAATATATATATATATATATATATATATATATATATATATATATATATATATATATATATATATATATATATATATATATATATATATATATATTAGATAATTTTTTAAATTTTGATCAAAATATATATTTAATATATTTATATAAATTATATATATATATTTATAATATATATATACAATATATATATATTATATATATACATATAGTATATAATATATATATATATATATATATATATATATATATATATAAATATATATATATATATATATATTATATATATATATATAAATATAGTATATATTTGCACCATTTTATTGCACCTTCAATAATTTAAGTGTTTCACTCCCCATTTCTTGCGCACTACTTTATATAATAATAATAATAATAATAATAATAATAATAATATAATAATAAATAATAAGTAATAATATTAATAATAAGAATAATAAATAATAATAATAATAATAATAATAATATAATAGTAATAATAATAATAATAATAATATAATAATAATAATAATAATAATAATAATAATAATAATAATATTATAATAAAAAAATAAAAAATAATAAATAATAATAATAATAATAATAATAATAATAATAATAATAATAATAATAAAAATAATAATAATAATAACAATAATAAAAATAAAAATAATAAAAATAAAAATAAAAATAATAATAATAAATATATAATAATATAATGATAATAATAATAATAATAATAATTAATAAAAATAATAAAAATTTTAATTAAATAAATTTAAAAATTAAAAATTTTTTTTTTTTTAAAAATTATAAAATTTTTTTAAATTAATTTTTTTAAAATAAATTAAATTTTATTATTTTTTTTTAAAAAATTTTTAAAAATTTTCAATGTTAAATTTTTTAAAAAATATTAAATAATAATAATAATAATAATAATAATAATAATAATAATAATAATAATAATAATAATAATAATAATAATAATAATAATAATAATAATAATAAAAAACGTAATATTTCTGACGATTTACTATTAAATTATTTAAATCTATTTTTTTCCATTTTTTTAAAATATTCTAAATAAAAAACTATAAGTAAAAAATATATATTAATTACGGTAATGGAAATATAATTAATAATGCTTTTAATATAATTTCTATTTAATTTTTATTAATCTTATTTTTTTTATTTCTAATACACCTCTCATTAAAATATTATTTGTGTTATATCTACATTCATCATTAATAGGCAATGTATTCTTTATATATATATATATATATAAATTATATATATATATATATATTTGTTTTATATATTATA
>JABUQX010055792.1:50000-51756 GCA_015478945.1 Trachelipus rathkii
CAAAAATGGTTTTTGAGATCTACAACTAAATCCCTAAGAACACCCAAAATTGGTTTTCATGTTTTTAGCGATAATTATTTTTTTGCTCACCCGATCCACATGAAAATTTCTGAACATGTATAATTGAAAGAAATACCCCCTTTTTTATACCTTACAGTTTTGCCTCAGAGAACAAGGAAAATAAAACAAAAACACGATCATTAGAAAAGGTGTTAGTTCCTCAATTATACATGCCTTGATAATTTAATAGTAGTGATCTGATGAACAAAAAAATACTTACGCAGTTTTTCCCGATCGGAAAAAAAAGAAGGAAAAAATTAACAGAGTGGAAAACTGTGATAACTTTTTTTTCCTCTTGGCTCTATCAGTATGAAATTATGTATGTATGAAAATATGTTAGAGTAACAATTTTTTTTTAAGATAATTTTTTGTACACCCAACAATCTTTTATTTTTTTTTAATTTGTCCCATAGCAGAACGGTTGAACATACAAAAGAAGTTACCTAAGTAAAAATGGTGTCATTCCCCCAATTATCTAAGTAAAAAAAAGTTACTCCCTCAAAATCCTAAATAAAACAGTTGTCACTTTTCAATTACCTACGCAAAAAAAATGTTAGTCACCCAATTACCTAAGAAATAAAGGTGTAACACCCCCAATTAACTAATCAAAAAATATATCACTCCTCAATTACAAAAAAAGTGTCACTACCTAATTACCTAAGTTAAAATGTTGTCAACTCCCCAATTATACAATCTTTGAAACTTTTTAATTGATCATATGAATAGAAATAAAAAAAATTTCTCAAAAATATTCATTACATTTTGATAGAGTGTTAAGAACTGGTGACATTTTGGGTTTTGGTTGTTGATATCAAAAATCAGTGATAAACTTTTAGATAATTGACTCATCTACGCATAACCCAATTTTATAATAAAAAGGAATGTTATTGGGACTAAATATTATTATTATCATCATTATTTTTTTTATATAAAAAATTTATTCAATATTTTGAAAAAAACAAATTATTTTTACTTACAGTATTTGAATTTTTATACTTAACGAATACCTGTAGACAGTTCTACACCTTTATTTTATATAATAACAGCGTCAATTTCCTCAAGGACATCTATATCTTCTTTGAGAATGATGGATCCGTTAAGGAGTGGAAAAATGGATATGAAGAATATCTTGAAGATTTCAGCGTTGAATTTTGAAAATTTTTTATAGGTTTCTTCGCAACGAAATCTGAACCTCTTGATATATAAACCACGGCCGCCAGCGCTCTATGTAGCACAGAAGAATTCTTCAAACAATATAGAATATAAAAACAGCCTAAATTTTCCACAAAGTCCACTGTCACGCCTGACAAATTTTCCTAAACAATCTACCTTAACAGTCGACAATTTTTTCTTAAACAGTCATCTGTCACGGTCGTCAATTTTTCACAAATTGCCAATTTTTTTAGTTCTGATACGGCTTCAGCCAATTTTTTTTTCATCAAAAGTCCTGTTCCACGAGTTGCCAATTTTTCTTTCCCATTTATTTTCTTTAAATACAGGGAACTGGTTTTTGGGTTATTATACCGCGTGCATAATGGAATAAGGATGATCGACCTTCACGAAGACTGCATTGGCAAAACTGCTTAAGATTCATACGATGGCTCCTGCGTTTATATTCTAATATTGGTCAAGTAGAAGAGAGGCGTAAATGACACTACGCTCATTGAAGAATATTTTTACTTAATTAAAGCATGAA
>JABUQX010055793.1:0-23137 GCA_015478945.1 Trachelipus rathkii
AGCTAAGAACGAAGCAACAGAGTAAGAAAAACGTTTGAGAACCTAACGCTGAAAAAGAGGTTGTCAAAAAAAATATTGCTACCTATAAGCCTTGTCTCAAAAATTATAGACGCACTTTTCTAAGTTTTCTTAGAATAAAAAAATCTAAAACTTTGCACTCTACTCTATATCTGATTCACAGCACGTGAAAAATCAATAATTTCTCATACAAACATAAAGTCCAGATGTATTAATATTAATATATATATATATATATATATTACTATTATATATATATGTTATATATATATATTATATACTTTATATATTACATCATATATTCTTAATATATTATAATTAATATTATAATTTATTTATATTTATTAATCAGTATATATATTATATATTACTATATTAATATTATATTATTAAATATATGATTATTATTTAATATATATATATATATATTAATAATAATATATTAATATATAATATATTTTAATTAATATATAAAAGGATATAATATAATTTTAGCTGATGTGGAATCTCAGTCACGTTCGATGTAGTTGAGGATATATATATATACTATATATATATATATTACTGGTTGTATAACTCTTGAATTACGTAGTAAAATTCTTGACAAAAATTTAGTGTGAAATAATAGTATTTTTGACTCCTAGAACTCACGTACATAAACGGAGTATAATATCATGGAAAATTATTCATGAAATATTAACTTTAATTATTATTTGACTTAATAAATGCAACTTTGTAATAAATTTACTTACCACTTTCTATGTTATTTTGAGAAATGATAAGAGTTAAGGCTAATTAAAAATATTTCGCATATCAATATATATAATACCTCAATAATTTAAATTAGGTAATAATTAAATACTTTCATTTTGTTTAACTTTCCCCCAACTAAAAGGATCATCATTTACCATATCTCACTTCATAGAAAATATGTAATTATTTTTTATAATAATTAAATATATTAATTGCGAATAAGTTAATTAATGAGTTCATCACAATTAATATTCAGATGATTTAGGAAGAATGTATTATAATTTAATTTCCTAGATTATTGAAACAAAAAAAGGTTTCATAAAAAAAAAAAGTATTTTTTTAATAACTTAAATATAGTAAGTGAACGTTTTATTATTTATTTAACAAAAAAAAGAATAAAAGAAAAAAGAAAAAAAAAAGATACAAATTTCATATATAAGAAGAAAATTGATAATTTATTTCAAAAATATAAACTCTTAGAAAATAGAATGTTACAACTCACATACCTCACAACTATATAGATAGTTAAAATATTTGGAGTGAGAGTGAGTTTAGTAGTTCAGGAGATAATATTAATTATAACCTAAACTTATCTATATTATACAGAATAGAATAATGATGAAGTGGTGCTTATAGATATAAAATATTCACTTCATTTAATATCTAAGATAGAATATATTATATGACCGAATTACATTTTATTCTGGCCAATTCTTAAAAGAACTAAATTGCTTCTGAATAATTAGTATAATGTTATTCTAATATGTTATTACCATAAGTAATTTAACCATATTATTATCAAAATCAATGCTCAAGATAGACTTCATAGTGAATCATCAAAATAGCTTACATATTAATATACTTTTATTCATTTAATTAATGCTTATCCTCTGCTAAATTCTTAATGGAGAATATACAAAATATTAGAATAATAACATTGTCATTTATTTAATGTTAAATATAAGTAAAGTAAGCTGGAAAAGAAATGCTCGAAATATTCAGGATATTTTGTAGATTATCATTATAAGCTTATGGCAATTCTCTTGTGGAGACTGTGTTGAAGATTGATTTTATTTTTATTAATTAAGTCTACATCAATGTTAAACTTTAATTAATAAATAACAATATTTCAATGACTGCATGATTATGTTTTATATGAAGGTATAAGCATAAAAGAAAAAAACTTCACAAAATTAATTGATTATTTTTCAGTCAAATTTACAATGTACAAGCGAATGAAAAGGAAAATAACTACTAGGTTAACTACTATATGAGATTGGATGACAATTCCTACTTAAATGTTGAGTTAGTTAGTCCTAAGGTTGTTATAAGTTTATCTAAGAGAGATCATACTCACTATCAGAAAAGTAATATCTGAAATTATGAACTATTATAATCTATCAGAAATATATATTATACAAAAGCAGAATTAAATGACATAACTTCCTGAATGAATTGTAGATGGGTTAGGTAATCTAAGAAGACAACCCTTTTGTTCACCAAAAATAATAAAAAAGATAAAATAGAATTGTGGTGACACACCTTTTTATAAGTATAAGGAAACCTCTACATTAAAATCAAGCTTCAAGATTTCTACAATAAATTTACTAATTTTTGTTATTAACATTACAATATTAGATGTGAAATTGGTGCAGGAATAATTTTTTACGGTCGACAAATAAAAATGAAAAATTCGAAATCTTGGAATACAAAATGGAAAAAATTACAGTGTAGGAAAAAACCTTTATTTAGTTTAGTTATTGTTGCTGATTTTGGTGTATATGTTTATGTTGTGTGAGTTATAAGAGTACTACTGAAAAGTTAAATAATTTAAGGTTTTTGTTTTCAGACATTTTAGTGAAATTACAATCTTACAAAAGAAATGAAATCCATAATGATTGATGATTTTTAACTCAGTTTGCATTATAGTTTTAGTGAACTCTCATAATCCTATTGACTATCCTTAAATAATGAAACAAGTTTTCAATAAATCAAAAACTGACCCTGCCACATATTTCATATAAAAGTAAATAAGAAAAGGAATATATTAAAGACCTATATGAATATAATAGGGTAGATATAGAAGACTAAGAAAAAAGT
This sequence comes from Trachelipus rathkii, assembly GCA_015478945.1. Classification (NCBI taxonomy): domain Eukaryota; kingdom Metazoa; phylum Arthropoda; class Malacostraca; order Isopoda; family Trachelipodidae; genus Trachelipus; species Trachelipus rathkii. The sequence goes on from JABUQX010055793.1 coordinate 2,872, forward strand.
GAGGTTCATTTCTTTATATTTATATGATATACTTAATGCTAATATATATATATATATATGATATATATATATATAATATATATATAATAATGTATGTATATTATGTATATATTACTATTATATATATATATATATATATATATATTATATATATATATATATATATATATATATTATATATATATATATTATATATTATTTAATTAATATATATATATATTATATATATATATATAATATTATATATCAGGATAAATAAATCGAAGGTCACGACCGCTTTTTATAATTTATTGACATGACATTATATGGTGAGATCAGATAATAATAATTATTATTAAATATCTTTGCTTTAGGAAGAACACTCGCGTCACGACTACACAGCCATCATTTTCTGTAACACTCTCATTTGTGAAACTGTAGTACGCATTAGCATACAATCCTTATACTCACTTCTTCCTCTTATAGTATTATCAGGTAATTGTCAATAGGTACTATATAATTTTCAACATAATTTTGAAGGGATAAATTATGACCAATTCATTTAGACACCCATACCTTAATGATTAAAATTAGTCAAGGAAAATTAAGTAAAAAAGAATAGTTGAATATATTTTATAACATATAAGGATAATATATACCGTATTATTGAGGTTTCTAAAATAGTTTAACAATAAGTGGAGAACGTTTTAAAGTTAAGAAATAGTATAAATATTGAATAAACTGTTCATTAGGTTTTACATTTAAATATAAGTGAAAGTATATCCTGTATTTATGGAGCTTCTCATAGTGTTTTTTTATATATTTAATTGGGTAAGTTCAAGGTTTATTTTTTATTTCGAGTATAATAAGCGAATTAAGGAACTCTGACATTTTTAAGTTACACAAAATTTAGTTTTAATGCCTATTTACTTACTTTTTATTTTTTTCTTTATAATCTAAAGTAATTTTATTAAGGAATTTTTGAATAGGTTTTATTGAATTTTATATATATTTTATTTTTTAATGTTTTTTTCTTATTATACCATAAAAAGGATAATTAGTACCATAAATTAAGAGAAAGGTAATATTTATTATGGTAAATGCTATTTTATTTAAGATAACCCGAAAATGGAAAATAACATACTTAGAACTCCATCCTGATACATTAGGTAACCAATATTCTTCTGAACTAGTTAGATCAAATCGAGTAGGTGTGAATATAGATAAATAATTTTATACTCCTAATCAATAATATGATAATCCGCCAAATTGCTTTGGGCACGGGTTTAGTCCTATTTTTAATGTGATAACGCGTTATTTTAAGTAGGCGATTCTGCGCCTTTTTCTTTATTTTGCATAATCTTAATTATTTATTATGTAATAATTTCATTATTTGACCAACTTTTGCAAAAAAACTAAGAGAATTTATCGTAACATTTTGAAATTTGCAAAAATTAGATCGTTTCTATAATGTTCACTCGTGCTGAGCACGAGTAGCAAGAATGCAAGAGTACTCAGATAATATATAGTATATATATATATATATATATATATATATATATATATATAATATATATAGTATATAATTATATATATATATACTATACTATATATATATTAAATTATATATATATATATATATATATATATATTATATATATTATTATATATTATCTATATATATATATTATATATATATATATATATATATATATAAATATATATATTATATATATAATATATATATATATATATATATATATATATATTTATATGTATTATCTATATATATTATATTATTCTCATTTGAATAAATAAATAAAATTTATACATAATATGAAGTTAATCATAATACATTACACTATAATAATTAACTTAGTTGGAATATATAGGCAAAGTGAAATTAGAAATAAAATTATAATCATGTGTATAAGTTATTTTCGTTTTAAAACCCCAATGCCGTCTGCTCTGACACAGAACAGAAGAGAACTTACGTGGTTGTGGAAGTATTAAATTAAGAAAAACTTAAAACTCAAATCAGATTATATGCAATATTTTTATCATGAATCAGAAATTAAAATTTCAATTTAGCTTTGCTTATATTTAAATAAACACTATGAGTGATAAATATTTATATGTATATTGTATTTACAGTGTAAAAGTAAATTAAATATACTATAACATATATGACCTATATATAATTCAAGATTGTCATCTAGAGATAAAATCATACATATGTAACTAAATTATAGGTATAATTTAATATTTTATCATATGAAATAAAATATTAATAACATCTATATAAGTTAATATAGTTTCATCATTTATATTACTATGAATAACTCACGTTTTAATAAATTTATCTTTTTATAATTATATTTATATAAATTAGAGTATGTATGGTTAAATATATATTTTATATCTATGTAGATGATATATAAGTTTAGTAAAACCATACTTTTATATTCATTTACATATGGAAGTAATTTATATAGAAAAATATGAATAGAAATATTAATATATTTATTTGAGTGTCGAATTTAAAATGGAAATCATTTGTGGAAATGCTTTTTGTTATTATGATATACTTAAATATATATATTGATCTCAAACATATATCATCAAACAGATGCACAAGAGTATTAAACTAGAAAAGATCCTACAAACGAGACAATGCAAGATATAATCACTGACACATAATTAAATATGGAGTATTTACACAAACATAAGATAACATATAAAGACTTTCATTAGACTTTTCTACTTAACTCATTATAATGGATATACAGAATTGTTTATAAGAGGTAGAGGCAGGAAGTAAGGTAGTACGACACTTATCTGATTAGTATCTAATCGCTATCTTCTCATTCATTCCCAACAGAAAGAACAAATTGATTATCTGGTAATTCATAATGATAAAAGAAACAAAAAGAAACTTTAAAATTTGTCAGTTCACTAAAAAAATTGTAATTGAAGAATGTTAGAGATCAGTCACAATTAAGAACCTTATGGATAAAGTAGTCTTTGCTGTTTCCCTATTCTCAATTCATTAAAAAGATATAAAATAATGTATTTTAAAATTGATGTATGCATAAAATATAATCAAACAATAACCTAGTTTATCAGATTCAAAATGAGTTGAAATGAAAGAAAAAAAGTTAAAATAAACAATTATATATTAAAATTTATTCATTAATAAATTATTTAGAACAGAAACCAGGAAAATAAATCAATGCCACCTCCGTTAAACGAACGAACTCAATATTAGTAAATTATTCCACATACCGCTAACACAGATCAATTTTAAGGAAAAATATAATAAATTAACATCCTTATCAAGAATTAAATAAAATACGTACATAAATTACTTTCTAAGTGAGTGAATCGTGTGAGACGAAAGCCTAAAACAATATACATAATAATAATTTATTAATTGGTTTATTTGAATCACAATAGACTTCCTCAATAAATGACCACCTCAGTAAACTCGTGATATAATACTTGTAATATAAAGAGATATTTGATAAACCTGAGGTAGTGAACGACTTGTAAATTAGAATATTAGATAAACTTGAAAGTTTTAGGTGGTAAAAATGACAATATTATGGAGAATAGAAGAATTGAGCAATTGAAAACTGAAGATTTGAACATTTATGAACTATATGGAATTCTCCATATGATTCTTAAAATAAATTTACCACTACAATTTAATCACTATTGAAACAATAAAGTGTCATTAATCTTATTAGAAGTAATTAAGTAAAATGCATAACTATAGTTTATTATGTAAATATAAGCTTTTTAAATAATATTTTAATGTTTAAAATTAATATGAGTTTTCTCAATTTTATTTACTAATAGTATTGTTTGAGAGAAGAACATTTGAAATTTTGGTTTAATAAAAAAAAATACAATATACATATAACATGAAAAACATGGTGATGCCTAACATTGGTGATCAATATCTTTTATAGAAAGAGTTTCTATTTGAAACTCAATTAAAATAGTTACAATAATTCTTAATATTCACCAGTAAAAGCTCCATAGAAATTTTATACCAACAATAAAGTGAGAATAATTACAATCATTGAGTGTACAATTTCAATATGATAAATCGAACATTTTTTCTTCCAATCTTACAATTAACTTGCCATATATAATCTTCTCTTACACTTCCACTACCTCAATTCTCATGATGGAATTAGAAACTTAAGCGAACATCATATGGTCAATAATAATCGATGTGAAATTACATTGTGGAATTGATATCGATGTGATGATTTAATCCTCTCACTTATGATATTATTAAATAATTATATTTATTTTTAATATAATTTATAAAAAATAGCAATGATATTTAATTACTCTGTTTAATAGATTAAATCTTATGTACGAGAAGTACTTATCTCAACTCTATCTATATGACTATTGTATTACTATTTATCATATGTGAAGTGTGTGTACATATGTATTAGATAATAGAGTCAAATTAATTCAGTTAGTATATTTGACTTGAAGTGAAAGATAAATATATTATTATCGTGGTGTATTTCTAAAATAATTATCATATTCATATAGATATTAACTTTTTACTTTAAGAATTTACTATTTCATTTATTTATTTTGAATGATACATCAAAATGGTATGTTTATATAATTTTATTATTTTATTATCTCTAATTTTATAGCCTTCATATAGTGAATAATCACTAATATTTAGTATATTTTTTGTAGATATAATTAATTATTATAATAATATATATTATGTTGTAAATAAATAATTTTAATTATGTTTTCATATTATTTTATATCCTTTAGATTTAATAGTTTTAGTTTTATTAATTACATTACTTTATAATTATACAGAATAAATAAAATCATTTTATACACATTTTATACATTCTTAATTCTTTTTTACTATATATACTATATATTAAGAATTCTATATTAAAAATAATATGAAACTTAGATGGGTATGGTGTGGTTTTTTTGTAGTAGCTGTGTGTGTGGAGAGCACATTGTGGTGTATCGTGCGTGTACATAAGTGCTGGTGCTATTTCACTCTCGACAGCCTCAGTTGACATCTGCTTCTTGCAATCCGATATAAAACACACGTGTACCTAATAAGAAAATTTTTTTGATTCTATACTCTCGCTAGTGCGTGTGGTATTTTATATTCTCTAATTACATCTTTAAAATGTGTCAATTTATAAACTTTCTATGAAGTTGATCAATATAGATATACGATACTTTTTTTTTTAAGAAACTTTATTCCATCAATTATTATATTAATTATAATTCTTATTCTCTACTTATAAACAGAAATAAGTGCTCCTAATATAGTAATATAACTATATAAATTTAGCTTAGAAATATATTAATTTGATTATTCGAATTTTGTAGATAGAGTAATAATTACGAATAGATACATTCAGAGCATTTATATTCAATTTCTATAAGATAATATTAAACTCTACTTTATGTATTTATTATCTCTAGATTAAATTTAATACTTTCATTATTTAACCAATAGGTAGTCTTTTGATAGTTTTTATATCTAATTTCGCTATTCTTTAAGGTTAAGTATCTCTATTTTTCTATGTGAATATATTAATGTGTCTCTTATTTACTCTTGGTGAAAATTTGAACTGAAAATAGTAATTCCTTAAGTTAATTGGACTATTACTGTTCCAATCATAAAATTGCATACATTATATTTTTAATTATATACTTCAAATTTCTAAATTTGTTAATTCATATCCAAAAACCCCTGTAATTTAATTAAGTAATTAGCATTAATTGCTAATTATATAATCTGAATCGTAAAATTTTTATTAATATAATAAAGAATCTTTTTAATATTACAATTTAATATATTATTTCATATTATATAATCTAATTTAAATTTTATTGAAAATATTTTTATTATATGTTTTTTAAAATTTACTATATATTCATATTACTAGATCAGAGAATGGTATTTTAAGGCTGGCTGAGAGAGAGATGCTGGTTTGCTATTAGGTTATGACAGTGAGGTATCTACCTATATAATTTTTAAATTTGCGGTTATATTGATGTTTATTGGCATATCTAATTATTTATTTTTTATTCTGATAATTAAACACTTTTTATAATTTAGACCTAATACAGTTTAACGACATCACTAACAATGTATCCATATCCTTAGGGTGCCTTACTATTTCAGATTCCTCAAGAAATCATCCCTCTTTATTTTAGTACATATGAAGATATTAAAAAATAAAATAGACCAGTGTTCAATAATTGAAAGTATCTTAGTTATTTTACAATTATGTCAACCAATATTGTTCAAATATATGCAGGAACATCTGTTTATCTCTCTATTAGTCATAATTTATATAATAGATAAACTCGTGTGAGAGAATGTGTGTAGAGAATATATAATTTATACCGGTCACGGTTTTATAAACCTTCTAAATTTACAGAAGCGATGTAGATTAAGTAAATATAGTCAATAATACGCCTTGTTCTTTTCATTTTTTTAATCATATATATAAGAGATCTAATACTTATAATAATAATAGCAAAATATTAAATTTTTATGAGATGGTTACAGAAATTATAAAATAAGATATAGATAGAGATGATACCAACTATGATACTATATTTTTCATATGATGAGAGTCTAGCCAAGATAGAATACGATTAACATTCAAGATGATATTAATGAGTGTTCTATTATATACTTACTTTTTATGATGCTTTATCTAATTGCTTGTACTGAGTAACTAATAGCGATACGCAGCTCTAGATCAATAAAGTAATATTTGTCCTCTAATAATTAAATCTTGCCTTGCACAAATAAAACATTATAAGTACCACCTAGTATTTCATTTATCTAACATCAAAAAATATTATAATGATATAAATGATATAAAACTAAAAGCATATATATTTCTTGTTCCTCAAACAACACCCATTCTTTTCGTGATATATATATAAGTTGGATTTGTTTTGAGGATAGTGATAATAATATTGAAGTGGAGACTCGCTTATATTGCATTATTGTCGGTGTAGCTAGTCATATGAACTTCACTAGATATATTTAGAAGTGAATGACAATTGGTATAATATCTATGCAATAATTCAATCAACTCCTGTATGAGAGCTCAGTGTCAATAAAATTACAGGAACTATCTTGACTATTGACTCTTCTTTAAAATAGTGATTTGATTGTTGTAATATGTACATTAACCATAATAATATCTTTAATTCAGAATTTGTGAAATCAAACTAACATTTAGCTAAACTCATTAATATGAATTTTTTACACTATGTGCTCATATTGATCTTTGTGTGTTAATAGTTATTTTATCTATATCACGTATCTCTTTATATAATGTGATTTGCTACATAGTTTGTGACATTATATTAATGTGTAACATAAAATTATCACTAATTTTATTAAATTAAATAAATCCTCCTTTGTTGTGTTTATTATTTGTTTTAGTGCCATAATGTAATATCTTGTTGTGATAAATATATAAAGACAAAATGCTTTTTGTACACACTTGTCCCTATCTTACATATTGTGTGACTATAGTTAAAAACTTTTATATGTTACTCAATATAACATTCATTAAGGAAATGATCCAGATAGTAACCAAATATAAGATTTAATATAATAATTTATGCTTTTATTAATAAGGATCGTAACACCAACAATTTAATTAAAATAAATCTTAAATTTATTAATTCATATATCAAACTTATTATAATCAATAATTAAATATTCTAAATTATGTGATAAGATATTCCATAATCAGCATTAGTACAGTATTGAGCAACAGAAATAGGAATTTAGCTATTAAAAATGATACAAACAATATTATATTTCTAGCCTTTAAATTTAAGATGATGTATAAGTGCAAGTTGTTTTTATAGATACACCATCCTGGTTTCTCAATTAATTTCCGGTAGATAGAGATAATGTTGCAATAATAGAATATTGAAATATGTTGACTCAATTAAATTTTAATTTATTGTCTATAAAAATGAACTCTATCAAAATTTCATTACTTTCGGCTTCAATTTCCGGGAGTGGATATAATGTTGCAATATTTGAATATTGAAGTAAAAAGACTTAAAATTTATTTTATGTCTAGTTAGCACTTTAAAATTTATCTTGTTTTGGTCTCCAGGACTCAATCGGCGCCATGATATCATAATTCAATAATATTGAGTAACACTGTTTATCAATTTGAACACTTTCATGTTTCTCTTAAGCTTAGCTTTGCGCTTTCAGACTAATAAAAAATATATCTATGACTTTCGTAAGACTCCTCGAGACTTCCAAAGAAAACCCCTATGAGAACAACCCCGAATTTAAAATCTTGAGATGATTCATCTGCAACCCCAAAAAACCCTTCTTTAAGATACTCCCGAGAGAGAGAGAGAGAAAGAGAGAGATCGTGGAGGGAGAAAGGGAGAGAGAGTGAGGGACTAGTAGGTTTTATAAGACTTACAATCTTAGAATCGTTATTAGTTGGAACAGAAAAGATTATGGGATAACAATCTTTTAAACTTAGAATATTTGTTAGGCAGTTAAAATCAGATTCAGGGAGGAGTGAAATACTTAGAGTTCCAAAAAATATTAAAGAAACAGTTTATTTAAAATTGGGGAATAATATCTTGATAAAATATTTATTTGCATTTGAATATATATTAAATATATATATATATATATATATATATATATATATAATATATATATATATATTATATATATATATATTTTTATAATATAATATTATATATATATATATATATATATATATAATATATATATATATATATATATATTATATATATATATATATATATTTATATATATATATATTATATATATATACTAAATATATATATATATATATATATATATTATATATATATATATATATATATATATATATATATATATATATATATATATATATATATATATATATATATTATATATATTTATATATTTATATATATTATATTTAATATATATATATAATATATATATATATACGTAGTATATATATATATTGTTATATGTTAATATATATTATTTTATTCTTTATTTTTTTTTATTATTATATTTAAATAAAAACACAGGAAAAAGTAATTACAGCCTTAAAAATGTAAAGTAAGGCTGTTATACTCGGAAGTCCTGGTTGTTTCAAATGAAGGTAAATATTGTAATAATTTTGATATAACGTTAGTAATAATAATTTGCATAAAGATAATAAGTAATTAAAATTACTATTGATGGCAATGACAATGTTTTTTAAACAATAAAATAATAATAGCATTAATATTAATATTAATAATAATAATAATAATAATAATATTGATATTGATATTGATAATAATAATAATAATAATAATATTAAATAATAATAAAAATAATAATAGCATTAATATTAATATTAATAATAATAATAATAATAATAATAATAATAATATTAATAATATTGATATTGATATTGATAATAATAATAATAATAATAGTAATAATAGTAATAATATATTGTAATAATAATAATAATAATAATAATAATAATAATAATAATAATAATAATAATAATTTGTAACAGTCTTATTAAATTTTTCTTTAATGAATTATATTGATTTGTTTATTTTATGTAATTGAAATACAATTGATTAACTAGATTAATTACGAAAAATATAATTATTTATAGCTAATTACTGTTTTTATTGTATTTTTTAGTATAACTTTATCTAGTATAATTTTATGTAATATATTTTTTTATGTCATGAAATATAATAAATATTTTGCCTTAATATGTAATCGTTGAAAGATTCATTAAAAAAACAATTGTGTTAAAATCGATATTTTTATGTAATTAATAATCATATTATAATCAATACTTTTATTTTTAATAAAAATATAGACTATAATATTAATATTCTTGAAATAATTTAAAATTCATTTTTATTTTTAATGTTATTTCTTATTATATTTATACAGGTTTTTGTGTTTTGATATGGATTTTATTGATCTGGTAGGATGTAATAAAGACTAAAGGAAATCAGCGTATCATTTATTCAATTACCAATGGAGATTTTTGACGGGGACATACCAGTGTTTCGGGACATCCCTGGTCATAAGAGAAATCTCCACACTGGCTTCGCTTGCCAGGATCATTGAGGTCGTAATCTCCTTCCATTTTGTAGTGGCGTCTTCGCTTTAGCTCCGAGTAGAGGCTTTGTTCCGACTACAAAGATAAAGGCCCGTAAGGGACGGATGAGGGATTCGCTTACACGTACCTGTGGACACTTCTGAGATCGCAAGGCCGACAACTTTCCATATCTCTCATTTCCTTTCCAGACGGTCAAGATGTGTGACAGACCTATCAATCCAACCTTCATTTGAGAGGGAAAACCTCGATAAATCTAAACCAGACTTGTGAGTACAATTAAAAATAAAGAAAAATTTTACACCAAAATAGACTTTACATTAAATATAAAGTAACTTAGAATAGGAAATTTATATACAAGATGGCATATGATATGATAAAATCGATTAGATTCTACCATACATTATGTCTATTTTATATATAATTTCATATATAATAAATACACAAAAAAGTTTTTTTTTATTATATAATAAAAGCAAGTGTTATTGCTTTACTAACACATTAAAAGCCAATAAAAGCTTTAACAAGTAGCTGACAGAGAAAAATCAGCATAAAAAAGGCCATTAGAAAAGAAGAAAAAAAGGGCCATTCATTTTATTTTTTATTTTTTAATAAATAAATAAATAAAAGAAATTTTTAAAAAAGAAAGTATGATTAAAAAAAATTTTTTAATAAATTTTCAATATATAGAAAATATATTAAATTTTTTTAGAAAAAGTGAAAAACTATTATTGTTATTCTTTTTGTTTTTGTTTTTGTTTTTTTTTTTTTTTACAAGCAAAATTATCAAAAATAAGTCGTTTGATTGTAGTGTTTTTTCTCATGTATAGTTCCAAAGTTGGAAGATTTTTTAAAAGATGCATAGTGCATAATGCAATCAACTCTTTTTAAATCAATTAATTAAAGTATAGTTAATTAATTTTTTTTTATTCTTCTAAAAGATAAAGGGGACTTAGTGAATCAGACCTGTGAAAAAAGTTTTAGTTAATTATCATAATTACCGTAATTATAGCCAGAGATAGATTAGGAAAATCATGAATAGCAGACAGTAAATTCATAAAAAGATTCATAAATAAAAAAAGTGTGTTCATGTATCCGTTTTTGTTTACGTTTGTAGTTGAATGGAGTTCAATTTAAAAACGTCAGCAAATCGTAAAAAAAGTATAAGTACTTTCTTCATGTCGGAACGATTCAGGGAATAGAAAAAGACAAGGTTGGAATGAAAGCGACATTTGACGCGGAGCAGTGGCCATTCACAAGGACAGACGCATTGTGAACTTGGCCCAGAGAGTATTTTGCTTTGCAAGCTTTCTTCTTCTTGTTCTTTATACGCTTTACATACGTACAGACACCCACATACGATACTTATTTTATATATTATACTTATCGTAACAAATTATATATATAATATATATTTATATATATACTATATATATATTTTATATCATATAGTATATTATATTAGTATATAACTATATAATATATATATATATATATATATATATATATATATATATATATAGATATATTTTAATTTTATTTTGCAGATGTACATAATCACTTTTCGTTATAATGACGTATGAAATAATTGCAAGCGCTTTAGTCGTTTCTTACGCTATATTACTCATAACACACACATTCAACTTAATATTATATATTATTATATAATATATTTTATATATATATATATATTATATAATGATATAGTATATAGTAATAATATTATATAATATATATATATTATATATATAAATCAATAATATATATGTATATATAAATATCTTATTATATTATATATATATTATGTATTAATATAAATAATATATATTTATTTTATATATATTATATATATATTATATATATATAATCTATAATATTACTATATATTATATATATATATTATAGTAGTATAGTAATTATATATTATACTATAATATTATATAATTATATATTATTATACTATATATATATGTGTAAGTTATTTGTTGTTGTTTTTATTGAATTTTATGTATGGCATGCACTAATCACTTTTTTCGTTTATAATTACGTGTTAACTATATATATCATACCTACAGTTATAAAGTCAAACAGAAAACGACCTATTACCCCTAGAAAAATTTGAAAAGATAAAATTTTGATATTTGGTTTCCTTATTCGTTTTTTTGTAAGGCAAAAGGTCTTCAATGCTGATTTGTTTGATTCTTACATAAATTTTTTTTTATTAATTAAATAAAAGTGTTTTTTTTTCAATTAATTATTGAAGTTTCGTGATTTAACGAATATAAAAGTTTTAGAAACTAGAAAAGACTTTATAGAAAGACAAAAAGGTCAAAAGGTCACAGAACACAGAAATTGTTCTATTTTTGACCCCAGAACACAAAATTTGTTCTAGTTGAACACCAGAAAATTGTTCTAATAGAACATAGGTCATTAGAAAAAAATGTTCTACTTTGACATTAGAACAGCAGAAATTGTTCTCTTTTTGAATCAGAACAGAGAAAATTTGTTCTAATAGAACACAGAATTTTAATGTTCTAATTGAACAAAATTTGTAGAAATTGTTCCAGTGAACATTAAACCTTTAGAAATGGTTCTATAACAACCAAACTTTTAGAAAAGATTCTACAACAACAGAATTTGAAAATAAATTCATATACTACTGATTCCAACTTAGAAAAATATGTAATAGAAAAAACATAGAACCATTTTGAAGAACAAAAAGAACATTAGAACAGATAGACAAAGGTCACAGTTCACCTTTAACAGATAAGGTCAAGAAAGATGACCTATAACATTTAACATTTAAAGTACATACCCCATTAGGAAAAAGGGATAATTAACAACTTTCTTATTAATAAAGATAACTAATTAGATAACTAATTAATTTAATTATCGAAAACTTCATTATCCAACAGAACATTATTAAAAATATTTTCTTTTTATATCAGTTAAATAACTTAGAAAAGCTCTATAGAAAACAAGAGCAATAAGAACTTAATGAAAGTGATTAGACATTTCATTTAATTTAGTTAAGTGATTAATTTTTAATTATTAATTTTTTTTTTAAATTGTGATTGACAATACAATTAACAGTGATTAAATATTTAATAATATTTAATATTTAATATTTAATATAGAATATGAACTTAGAAAATTTAGTGAGGAATATTTTCGTTTTGATAATGATAGTTTTTTAAATAGAAAAGACATCATAGTTCAAATCTTTGTGAAACTTAAGAGAAGTTGACAACAAAGTAATTAAAATTTTTAATAAATTAAGTGAGGTAGACATTCTTAATTAAATAATATTAATTACCTATCTTAATAAACAATATTAATTAAAATATAGTGATAAACACTTGTGAAAGATTTTAATTAATTCTATAGAAACACTTAATGTTTTTTTTTTTTTGAGTTTTAAGTAAAAAACTATATAAATATTTTCTTTAAAAACATAGAATAATTTAAAGAAAAAATAGAAAACAGTGACAGTGTGTAAACTGAAAAGACTTAGAAAAGCATTTTAATAAAAGCAACAGAAAATGCTACAGAAAACTTTGAAAAATGTGAACAATTTAAAAGAAAATTGTTAAATATTATTATACAGTTTAAATATTCTAGTTTGAATATTTTAATTACATAGAATTTTGAGAACCAGAAAATCATAGAAAATTTATTGAACCATAAGAGATAAATCAATTAAGGATGCATTATCTATGGAAAAAATATTTTCTGATTGGTTTCTTATATTATTAGAAATTTCTTTAAGTTAAATTCTTCAAAGAATTTGATAGTTCATTCTTTGATAGTTCATTCTTTAAAACATAAAAAATAAACTTCAAATAGGTTCCAGAAGGGTTCATTCTTAGAACATACATTGTAATCCATACTACTTTTGGAAGAAGTTTAAATAATTTCAAAACAAATAGGAATATTTATTCTCTCTAAATAAATTGATAGACTACAATAAACAAACTTCACCACAATGAAGAAAGGTAGTGAAGATCGAGAAAAAGATGAAAGAATCTACCAAACAACTCACTTCATACTCCAACATTGAGAAGCTATAGATTATTTATAGCGGATTCATGAATGAATCAGATTTTACAAGAAGAACAAACAAGAAACTAATTCTAGCAACACGAAATAATGAGATACTGTTCCTGAAGAAACAATTATCGATACAGAATGCTACTATAACATGGACTATATCGAGTGGAACTGTTCCCAAACAGAGAAGATATGGGTTATATTTTTACAGAATGTCATAGTGACATGTATACCCCTGTCAATAATTTTAGTGTATATCGTATGCAGAACCCTCCTTTAGAATTACCACCAAGAGACTACAATGATCTAGGTTGGTTTATTGATATGAATATTTCAGAAGATTTTTATTTTGATCTTGATAACGAAGAAGATTCAGAAGATTCAGTAGACACTTTATCTTTCTTAGAGTGGCTTGAACAGCCCGAAACTATGGACTATATTATGGGTATTTCTAACGACTATGAATCCCCAGCAGAACTTCTTAGCAACGGTCATGAAATGGAGGATCATACTTACTGTGCCCTTATAAATAATTCTTCATCAGAAGTTGACGATGTAATGAATTATTCTATTCAATTATCTCCTTCAAGAGATACAGATAGTAATATTTCTTCTGAGGGACAAATAAGAGGACAAGCACTAGTAAATCCCCTATCAGGAGGCTCTAGTGAGAATGAGCTCCTAATAAATCCTTTAAACCATTTCATGAATAATGATCATCAAGACATAGAAGATCATAATTACTGTCCTCTAATGAATAATTCTTCATTAGAAGCAATTGATTTAATGAATCACTATGTTCAATTATCTAATTTAGGAGATATTGAAAGTGATATTTCTGTCGAGGGAACTAGGAGACGCCAAACACCTATGAATCATCTATACGGAGCTCATTGGAAAATGAGCTCCTAATAAAAGCCCTTTTAGACCACTTCATGAAAATTAATGGATGGTTCGATAGAAGAAGAATTCCATATGTTTTGACGATTCCGAGGCCTCAAATGCATAGAATATTTTCCATTCTATATTAACTCCAATATAGAGATAATTGAAGAAGAACCAGAAGATTACAGTTGTAGTTGATAAAGTACTTGAGAGGAAAGATTGTGAAGTACACCTCCCCACACAACAGTTAAAGAATATATAAATATTTAAGCAAAGAAGATAGGTCAGAACCTTTTCCTTGGCCAAAACAAATAACACTGTGTTGTGTTTAAAGTAGTACAAATGTTTAAAACAAGTACAAACGATAAAAATAATAGTACAATTATGTTTAAAAATTTAACTCATTTTTATTTAATGTGTGATAAAAAATGGTTTTGAAAAAAAATTTTCTTGAAAAGAAAATAAAAAAATATTGTTTTTTTTTTTTTGAAGAAAAGAAGAGATGGATATAACAGACAGATAATAATTACCCATCCTCTAATAAACTTCCTTAGATTTAAATCTTTTTAGAAAATCAGCGCTATCTTATGTTGTGTCGGTGCGCAGTTTTTTGAAGCCGGTTTATCTTCTAACAGCAACAAAGTTTCTACCCGATAACCAGTTGATTTGTATATCGTACAAATCAGCATAGAAGCCATTGTGTTAAGATAGTTTACATAAAACAATTATAAAATATACTGTTTGACAACAAAGTCACTTCTTAGCGCATGATCAAATCATGTTTTCCACCAAAAAATTTCTAAATTTGCTCACACTGATACACGCAGGAAAACCAAATTTCCCATACAACAAAATCACAAGAGTATATATATATATATATATATATATCATATTATATATATTATATATTATATATATATATATATATATTTGATATTATAATTATATATATATATATATATATTAATATTAATATATGATATATATATTAATATATATACATTTAATAATTCGTAGTAAAATTTGCCAAAATCTTAGGGGAAAATAGTATTTTTGACCCTAGACACAAAGAGAGTAAAAATCGGAGATTTCGAAAATTATTATTTTCGCTCCACGCAACTTTGTAAAATTTTACTCCCTTTCTGTTTTGAGAAATGAAGTAAGGTAAATAAAAATATTCCACATAACTAATTATGAACTAATTAAATGAAGAACAATGTTCTTTCCTCCAGCAAACCAGAAAAAGAGAACATATTACTTCATAGAAATATGATATTTTAAATTAAAATTAATATCCAATTAATATCGGATTAATAAGAATGATAATCCTTTAGAAAAAAAGGAGGTTTCTAAAAGAAGAACCTCATATAAACTAAATAGAAAAGGATGTTCTTTTTTCAAAAGAATAAAAAGAACAGTCAATCATGAATAAATATTAAGAAGAAATTGATATTTTTCAAATATAAACTCCTAAGAAAAAGAGGTTTACATAATCCAACTTAAGTATTAAATTGAAGGAAGGTTTAAGACAAAGAAATTAATTACCACTTCAATATTATAAGAAGAATAGTGCAGTGCTTAGATCTAAATTGAAATTCAGAAAATTTAGATAGATACTAGAATAATATTTTATTCTGGTAAATTTTAAAAGAAAACTTTGAGAAAAAGTTGAAGTCTGAAAACAAAATTTATATGACATTTTTTCATTTTCTTATATTCTAAGAAATAAATTAACAATTTTGTTTAGAAAATAGAAGTTATTATTGAAGAAAATAAATGATGGAAATAATCCATCCTCATGATTCTTTTTAATGTTCAGCAATTTTGCCAAGAGTTTAGCAAAACTGCTCCAATCATCGAAGAACTTCAAGGATACCAAAGCTTCCATCTGAATAAATTTTACTCTCAGAAATTTTCAAAAGGCTCATGTGATAAAAGTTTTTACAGAAGGTTTAGGAGAATAAAAACAGGCATTTTTTATAAGTCCTTAACTCTTATATGAAATTCCGAAGATTCATTAAGAATAATATAAGGACGAGTAAACGGCAATTTATAGAAGAAGCTGGAAATATCTCTTGAAATATTCCATGAAACACAAGTCAGAAACATAAAACTAGATCTTAGAATTTTATAACAGAAATGTTATTGAAAAGAATTTTGAAAATTGAAAATTATTTTGAAAATTGAAAACAATAGAATAAGTAAAAAGAAAGAAAATAAGAATTTTTTATTTTTGTTCAACCATTAGGGCTTCATTGGAAAAGAGACCTAGGTTAACCTTTGAAATAGAAGGTTCCAAAGAAAAGATAGATAGTTTTTTCATTAGTTTTAAGTTTTTAAGAGATCCTACTATCAGAAAAGATATCTGATAAGAAAAATATAACATTAGAAATTAACAAAATGGAGAATAAAAAGACATCTTGGATTGCGACTCAAGGAAGACCCGAGTAGTAGGTTCTACATTAGCAGGGGAAACCATGAGTATGGTGGAAGCAATCGAATGGACTGAATAGGCCT
Organism: Trachelipus rathkii; assembly: GCA_015478945.1. Taxonomy (NCBI): domain Eukaryota; kingdom Metazoa; phylum Arthropoda; class Malacostraca; order Isopoda; family Trachelipodidae; genus Trachelipus; species Trachelipus rathkii. The sequence goes on from JABUQX010055793.1 coordinate 20,490, forward strand.
ATATCAAATACTTATAGGAAGAAATTAACGATATTACAAAAGAAGAATCCAAGATAGAGATAATTGTGAAAACTGATTGCAAATCCCTTCAGGATAACATTCAGTCATTTTTATTAATATTTTGAAAGACCATTCAAAGTGAGTTTTCCAGTTGCATAGTTTAAACAACCTTTGACCCTAGATATGAAACAGAGTTTACTTCTAAATGAACTTGGACACTTCATTAAAAGGTAAAAGAAAGAATAAATAGACCTATGAATATAGGGGTAGATATAGAAGACAGAAAAAAGGTTCATTCTTTTATAGATACTAGTATAGAAAAGTTAGTTAAAGGTCAAAAGTTGTGATAATTTGGACAACAATATGGATACGAAACTTTTAATAATTCTGTCAGAAAACAACATACAGAATCATTCGAATCTCATTTGTGAAAAAAGGACAGAAAATCCTTACTATTTTCAGAATTCGGTAATAACCAGGAATTTCATAGGATTGAAAGGATAAGCCGATTATTTACCAAAGAATTCTAGTAACTATTCAGGAATTGTAAATCTGCAGTGAAGATTTTACAAGGAATATATACCGTTGGTTGCTACCTTTGAGAAACTCGACGATAAGTTAGAAAACGTAATGAAAATTTTCATTTAGGTTTAAAGAAAAGCCTCTTTAGGCATATAATTTTTCAGTAATAAGGAGAGTAGGAACTCTGATATTAAGCCAAATTGCTGCCATAAGGGTCAAAAGGTGTGTTTAAAATCACTTGTTTTCATTAGTAAACTTAATCACTTTGTTTCCATTTCTCCATAATACAGAGTAATAGTGCATCATATATTAAGACGAAAATATTCGTAATGCGTTAAGATAGCCCGATAAATGGAACGCCTTAACCATACATAGAAACATAATCCTAACAGAATCTATATCGTTGACAAGGACAATGTGAAATTATTCATTGAATAAAAATTTATAATAGAAACCTTCAAGAAACTTTTAATAACTTAGTTGGAAAACAGAAAAAGAAATCAGAATATAAAATTATAACTGTAGAGTTTTAAACTTTGCTGTGGACAATGCCTTCTTCTCTTCCAGACACTCAGGAATTAGAGAAACTAAATAATGAAAACTGATTTCATAAAGAACCGTCAGAACAACAAGAAGAGAAATTAAATCTTCAATTTACATATTGTTACAGAAACACATTGAAAAATGATTATTTTATCAGAAAAAATAAATAACACATATCGCTATAATTCAAATTATTACAGAAACATAGGAAAAATGAAGTTAATTTATCAGAAAAAATATAATAAGCACATATACTATACATTCAAAATTGTTTCAGTAAAATTTTATACAGAATTATTTATCGAAAATAAAGAACACATACATTTATAAGTTCATATTTATTTGCAGAAATATGGTGAGAAACATCACTCTTATTTTATTTTGAATTTTTAATATAAAATTAAAAAAAGGGAAAAAATTCATATATTATTATATGTATATGGATAGAGAAACATACATATTTTACAGAAGATTATTTTTTATATTTTTATATACAGAAAAATTATTTATATGAGTTTACAATAAGAGAGTGCATTTTTTAACAGAAAATTAGCAGAAAAAATATAATAGAAAATTCATAATATATTAAGTGAAGACTTTAAAAGAAACATGTAGGAAACATACTAACATATGTCTCAAACATATATCATCAAACAGATATCAACAGATGCTGAAAAACAAATTCTAACATATGTTGGCGATACCAATACTAACATATGTCATCAAACAGATGCCAACAAGAGTATTAAACTTAGAAAAGATCCTACAAATAGAACAATCAGATTATCCTGACACAAATTAAATATGATATTCACAAACAGAACATAAAACTTCAATGTTGTTCTAGAATGGTCAGAATGTTAAGAGGAGAGGTAGGAAGTATAAGACACTATGATTGTCTAATCGCTATCTTCTCATTCATTCCCAACAGAAAAGAACAAATTGATTAAGTTAAACAGAAACAAAACAGAAAACTTTAAATTTGTGTCTAAAAATGTTAAAGGATGTTAAAGGACAGTCAAAACAAAAAGACCTATGAAAAGAGTCTTTACTGTTCCTTTCTCATTCCTTAGTAAAAACTAGATACAGAAAAAAGTTACAACATTAGATAAAATTTATTCATTAATAAATTATTAGAACAGAAAACAGGAAAATAAATCAGAATAAATCACATTTCTCAATTAGAAAAACATATTGATATATTCTACACTTTAAACATTGAATTTGGAAAATATATTCAATTCTAGAAAATATAATCCTGGCTTTTTAGTCCTAGGAAATCTTGATAGGACAAAAAGCCTAAAACAGTAATAAAAATATTTGGTTTTGACCAAAATGTACATAAAAGTCTCCTCAGAACTGTTAAAACTTAAATAAGAAATTTCTATTTAAAAAAAAATATTACTGAAATTTAAAATTAGAAACTTGAAAGTTTAGGTGAAAAAAATGAAAATATTGAGTTGAGGAGAAATTGAGTAATTGAAAATTGAAGATTTGAACATAGCAATTCTCCATATGATTCTCAATAAATTCCACCAATTACCTGAAATAAAAGTGCCTTCTTATAGAGAATAAGAAATTCT